>PVLC010032859.1:0-18127 GCA_004027655.1 Graphiurus murinus
ATATTACCACTGACACTGTGGAAATACAGAGGATCATCAGAAACTATTTTGAAGAACTATACTCCAACAAAATGGAAAATCTAGAAGAAATTGACAATTTTCTAGATACATATAACCTTCCTAAATTGAGTCAAGAAGATATAGAAAACTTAAATCAACCAATAAAAATCAAAGAAATAGAAACAGCAATAAAGAGTTTACCATCAAACAAAAGCTCAGGGACAGATGGTTTTGTAAGTGAATTTTATAAAACATTTATAGAAGAACTAATCCCAATACTCCTCAAACTATTCTCGGAAATAGAAAGAAACAGGACTTTCCAAAATACATTCTATGAAGCCAACATCACATTAATACCAAAGCCAAATAAAGACAGCTCAAGAAAAGAAAACTATAGGCCTATATCATTGATGAACTTAGATGCAAAACTGCTAAACAAAATACTAGTAATGCGCATTCAAAACGACATCAAGAAAATTATACACTACGACCAAGTCAGGTTCATCTCAGGGATGCAAGGCTGGTTCAACATATGAAAAACAATCCATGTAATTCACAACATAAACAGAATCAAAGACAAAAATCACATAATCATCTCAATTGATGCTGAAAAAGCATTTGACAAGATCCAACACCCATTCATGCTAAAAGTACTGCAGAGAATCAGAATAGAAGGAACATATCTCAAAATCATAGGGGCAATATACAATAGGCCTACAGCCAATATCATATTAAATGGAGAAAAACTGCAAGAGTTCCCACTAAAAACAGGAACAAGACAAAGATGTCCATTATTGCCTCTTCTGTTCAACATAGTACTTGAGACTCTAGCCGGAGCAATAAGGCAAGAGAAAGAAATCAAATGGGGTAAAAATAGGGAAAGAAGAACTAAAGCTATCCCTTTTTTTTTTTTTTTTTTTTTTTTGGGTACTGGGGATTGAACTCAGGGGCATTCTACCTCCAAGCTATACCCCCAGCCCTATTTTTTATTCTTTATTTTTGAAACCGAGTCTCACTAAGTTGCGGAGGGCCTCACTAGGTAGCTGAGGTTGGCCGCGAACCCGGATCCTCCGGTCTCAGCCTCCCGAATGCTGGGATTACAAGCGTGCGCCACCACGCCCGGCTAGGCTATCCCTTTTTTGTAGATGACATGATACTATACTTAGAAGACCCGACAAAGTCAGTCAAAAAACTTACAGAACTGATCAACAAATTCAGCAAAGTGTCTGGATACAAAATCAATCTTCAAAAATCAGAAGCTTTCCTGTATCCCAACCATAAAACCACTGAAAAAGAAATCCAGAAAACAGTTCCACTCACGATAGCACCCCCAAAATAAAATACTTAGGGATAAACCTAAACAAAGAGGTAAAAGACCTCTATAAGGAAAAAACTAAAAAGTTGACAAAATAAATTGATGAAGACCTTAGAAGATGGAAAGATCTTCCATGCTCTTGGATAGGCAGAATAAATATCATCAAAATGGCCATCCTCCCAAAAGTAATCTACAGATTCTATGAAATTACCAAGGTAACTCCTCACAGACATAGAAAAATCAGTCTTTAAATTCATTTGGAACAACAAAAAGCCCAGAATAGCCAAAGTAGTTCTTAGTAACAAGAACCATGCAGGAGGTATCACAATACCTGACTTCAAACTCTATTACAAAGCCACAGTAATAAAAACAGCATGGTATTGGCACAAAAACAGACACATAGACCAAAAGCAGAAGGGAAGATTCAGAAACAGACCCACGTGCTTATAGTCAACTGATTTTTAATATGTGGAAGTTAGGGAGAAACTGGGACATAAGAGGGACTCCAGATGAATAAGGAGAATCCTTAGGTGAGCAAAGAATTTGACTTAATGGAAGGTGATGGGGGAGGGGGGACACCCTAATGAACATGATGTACTTTCATGAACATATCAAAGTCAATCACTAAGCTGAACTTGAGAAGGAGGGAGGAGGAGGGAGTGGGGTGGAAATTGGGGAAGGATTAAATGAGAAATGTGTGCATGTATGCCTTTACCTTTACCAGCTTGTACCTAACAACAACGTATGATTACAATGCACCAATTAAAAATAAATTTAAAAAAAGAAACTCAATTCAATAGCAAGAAATTCAAATAACCCAATTAAAATTAGCAAAGTATTTGAATAGACAGTCCTCAAAAGAAGTCATGCCAACAGCCAATAGGTGTATAAAATGCTCAGCCCTGCTGATCATAAGAGAAATAGAAATCAAAACCACAACAATCTATCATTTCTCACCTGTTAGGATAGCTATTATCAAGATGAAGAATGGCAAGTGGTGGCAAGGATGTGGAGAAGGGCGATCCTTGTGTGTGGTTGGCGGCAATGTGAATTAGTATAGCCATTGTAGCAAACAGTATGAATGGCTCAAAATTAAAAATAGAACTACCATAGAACTCAGTAATCCCATGTCTGAGTAAAAAGGATATGTTGGTACCTCGAAGAACTATCTAAACTTCCATGTTCATTGTAGCATTCACAGTAGTTTAGATAGGGAATCAAATTAAATGTCCATAGATGGATGTCTTGATAAAGAAAATATGGTGCATGTCTGTGTGTGTGTGTGTGTGTGTGTGTGTGTGTGTAGTCAGCATACATAAATATAATAATGTAGATTTACCAAGAAGTAGATGTAATAATAATGTAAATTTACTAAACAGTAGACCTAAATATTCTTACTACTTCTAAAAACATAGTAATTATATGAGATATAGATGTATTATTTAGCTTGATAGTAGTAGTTATTTTACAATGTATGTATTAACCAAAATATCATATTGTATACTTTAAATATATACAATTTTTATTTATCAATTATACCTCAATAAATCTGGCAAAAACCCTCCAAGAATATTGTGACTTAATGTTAGAGCTCTGAGTAATAGTACCTTTCACTGGATATTGTTTTAGACTTTTCTGGCAGCTCAGCATATGATATATCATGGAAGAATCTCAGCCTATGAGCTACTTGGCATATGTTAGCTTTTGGGAAGTCTGTTTTTCTTAATGTTTATATGTAGCAGCCTTGAGAGCTTGGTGATTTTAGTCTGGAGATATACTTTGGACTAGATATACTTTTCTATTATTTTGGTAGTTTTTTCTTGAAATATAGTATATTTTATTTTGAGGGAATTATGTGAATTAATGGACCTGAAGATTCTTGTGAAATTTTTATGGGTGTTGGCACCAAGTTTTTCATGACAAAAGTAGGAAATACAGTACAGTAAACCAAGAAGACATAGTATTTCACATTCTTTGTTCTCAAAAACATAGCTCCAGCAATTTTTCATTTATGCTATTTGCAGATCTTACTTTCCCTTGGTGTAACTCCAACATTCTAAGAAAAGCCACTTATGTTAAAGGTGACATTGCTCTCTCTTTTGGAACATGCACTTGGCAATGAATTCATTAGCCACACAGGTGTTTATGTCACTGTCAAATTGCAATTGCTAATTTTTTTGTTTCTGCTTATGGGAATAGCACAAGCTATTAGACATTAGTGAGCAGCAACCTTCTATGACCTTTTCTAAGTTTAGGTGGTCTGAAAGAAACAGCAGTCATTATTTTAAGGATAACTTACTATCATTGTATCATGTAAGTAAAATGTCAGGAGACTGTAGGTAACCTGAGATGCAAGTGCTGAGGACACTGGTTGAAAACTGTATCAGGAGTATAAACTCAATACGAGAGGCATACCATCAAATAACACAGAAAGGAGTTGATTGTTGCTCTTTATTTATTAATGAAGGTTTGGGAAGGGGAAAAGTCAGAGGGATAAATTAGCAAACAAAACAAAACAATACAAAAAAACAAACCTGTAGAAGTTTATGCACACATAAAAGTTACACACGGGGAGGCTGGAACAAGGTGGTTAAAGGGACAAATAGTACTACCATTCAGCAGAATGTGGCATTTGTAGGATAGTGTTTTTGGCAAAACAGAATAAAAAAATCAAAGATATCTCCAACATGAAGACAAACTGGAAATAGTCTCTATGAGGAAGATAGGAAGAGGGACAACTAGGAAAGAAGCCATTACTTAATTTAGTGGTACTGGGGATTGAACCCAGGGACATTCTACCTCTGAGCTGCACCCGCAGACCTTTTATTTTTTTATTTATTTATTTATTTATTTATTTTTTTGCGGTACTGGGGATTGAACTCAGGGGGCATTCTACCTCCGAGCTATACCCCCAGTCCTATTTTTTTATTCTTTATTTTGAAACCGAGTCTCACTAAGTTGCTGAGTGCCTCACTAGGTAGCTGAGGCTGGCCGCGAACCCGGATCCTCCGGTCTCAGCCTCCCGAATGCTGGGATTACAAGCGTGAGACAGGGTCTCACTAGGTTGCTGAGGGTCTTGCTAAGTTGCTGAGGCTGGCCTTGAACCTGTGATTTGTCTATCTCAGCCTCCTGAGAACAGGTATGTGCTACCATGCCCAGGCATTCAAGAGACAGTGAAACATCAAAAGTAGAAAACTTGGAAAAAACTGGAAGAAAGTATCACAGTCATTCAGATTGCTCATCACAGAGATGAGGAGCCTAGGGCACAGCAAAGTTCAAAGAATTGCCTAGTCAGTGACTCCCTGGGACCACTGTCCACATTTCTTGGATTATATAAAGGAACCTTGTCAATGCCTCATAGAAGAGAAGTGGTATACTAGTGATACAAGCACCATGGTGCAGGCCAAACTAGAAGTCAAAATTAGAGGATTGTACTTAAGGAGTGGAGAACAAAGTTTTGAGTAGGAAGCAGGGTCCAGGAGCTTCTCCTTTAGAACCAGGTTGTAAGGATGGAAGAGATAAAGGAAAGGACATCTGGGAAAGAAATATTAGCCAAAACTCCAGCAGCAGGGTTTTACAGGCTCTTTGATGTGTTCCTGGGAAGCTCATGCTGGAGGTGAAGCTTGGGGCTTGGGGGACACAGGTTCTGGAGTTAATATTGAGGATGTTCCATGTACCTGTTATGTTACAAAGAAAGAAAAAAAAAAATAAAGTGATAACACCAGAGGCTCACGTTATAGAGTTAGGTAAATGTGTCACCTAACTCAGTTACCCTGACTGGATATTTAGAGATTAGCTTGGTGAGTTTAGGGACTTCCACTGACTCCTCAAGTAATTCTAAAGTAACCCTGGGGCCTTTGTTAATTCTGAGCTTGGCTATTTTGAGAGTCTGAGGGATTCTCAGGGGAAAATGGGGATGATGACTGTCATTAACAGAGAGTGATTCCAAGGGCTGATCTTGACTCTCCAGAAACTCTTTTGGCAATCTGTGTCACCACCTAGGGCCTCAGGTGAAACTTTCTCTGTGAGCTGTGGCAGAGGGGACACTTCCCATTCTGCTTAGCATTTCTCAATAAACTTCCCTGGGTTGAGCACCACGTTTCATCTGCCAGCCTGTCACCTGGAAGGAACATCTGAGACTGGAGGGTAAAGTGCCTGCTTGGTCATGTGTGAGGGGCTAAAGGAACATGTTGGTGCTGGTGTCACTGGGCTTGTTAAGGAAGTGATTTCAGGGTGCCTGTTGGGTAAGTGCATCAGACTTCACTTGGAAACCTACTTCTGCGATGTTGGGCAAATGTTAGTTCTGTGATCTCTGAATCTATTTCTCTATCTCTAAAATGGGTTTAATAAAAAATGCTTGCCTGACTGGGCTTTGGGAATGATGAAATGAGATAGCAAATATGAACTGCTTGACATTATAGAAAAACTCACTGGAAGAACTCAGTAAGAACTCATTAAGCTAAATGTCACTAGTGTGACTTCTGGTGAGTGACAGGTCTGGGCTGTTCTTACAAGTCCTTTGGGATTCTCAGCCATAGAGTGCTGTGAATCTTCAACCAGGAGGCTGGTCTCTCAGAATATAGCAGAAAAACCCTTCCCAGGTCTAAGGAAACCCACTGATTCAAATCTCTATGAATTCAGAAGGAAAGAAGAACATGGAACTCAAAGATAAGCTCAACACCACCTTCAGGGATACAGTGTCTATGTGTACCTGTGAGGCTCTGAACCGTGGAATAAGGTCCCAAATATTGCATTAGTTTGAGTCCCAGGGTAAGGATCTCAGTCTGTGCAGAAATAAGAGCAAAAATATTTGGTGTTTAGGGAGAGTTCAAGGTGCCAGGGATTTGACATTGTAAGAAATTTCCAGCAATAAATTCCTACATCTGGGCTGTGCTGTGGGACAAAGGGTGTGGTATTACTCCACCCTACCAGGTGTGATTGGTGGGCTGGTGCTGCAGTGTTGGGGGAGACCTGAGGATTCATGGTATCCTGAGCACAGAGTACTCCTGCTGGCCATGGAGGCGTTAAAAATAAGAGCAGAGACCAATAACAGTGCCTACCATTTACCTGGCACTTTGTAAAGTGCTTCATGTTGAGGAGTAACAAATATTACCATTTTATCAAGGGGTACCAGAAAACTTTTGTTTGCTTTCACAACAGAAATTATGTTTGTCTATCAAATTATTTGCTGAGGGCTGGAAGGGTACAAGACAGGACCCCAAAGTTCTGAGTTTTAAAGAGACAACAAAGAATTGAACTACTTTATATCAGTGTATACAATTTTTTTTTTTGTGATGGGAGAGAGAAGATGAGATGGACAGTGGGGTAATGACCACTTGTAGGAGCCTAATGCCTGCCTCAGTAAATACGGCCTAAGGAATGCTAGAAACTATATATATATATGTGCATTGCAATTAGAAGCTGTCTTCAATATCCCTCCTTTTCAGCAAACTTTCAATAATGTCTGCTACTCACCCAGAGGCCTTTGATCTGAGCCATGTGACTGGGTTGATATGGTTACAGATACTGTAGTTGGGAGTCACATCTTCAGCCAGCTCTGCACACTATGTAGATGAAAATTAGGAGAAGAAAGCAAGAGCTCAGAATGGTCCCAATTTCTTAGATGTTTCTTTTGTTCACTATTCTAAGATGAAGAAAGTGTTATTTTAAATACTGACATAAAAGTAATTTCTTTGGCAGAATCTTTTACCATGGACAGTTTCTTCAAGCACTTAATAATTGTTTTCTTTTATAAGACAGAAACTCAGTTGAGGGAGATGTTCAGCAATCACTGTCAATAAACAAGACAGGCTGACATATATGTCACTGCTGTTGAAAAGGGCTCTGTTCTGTGGTGAATCAGTAGGTCTGGGGATCTTAGAGCCTATTAACATTCTTTGCTCAGAGATCCCAATTATCTACATTCCATTAACATTTACATAGTCCAGAAGCAAATTATTTTATACCTTGGATTATCTAGAAGTTGTTAAAATGGTACCAGGACCATATATAAAAATGGTTCTATGCCTTTCTGATTAATTTTTTTAATAGGGTCAGGAAGAGGTTGGCATTGAATGCTATTCATTTCTTTACAACATCCAATGTGTTTAGCCTAATTTGGGGGGTTTAAAAAGCTGTTTCCAAATGTTAGACTTTCCAAATCTCTGTGTGATCAAAAAAAGGTACCCCTTCTTCCTTATTCATAGTCCATTTGTAATCTCTTCCAGATTTCCACTTAAAATGAGATCACTAGTAATATTTATAGCCACTGATATTATGAAAAATAGTGACTACTTTTGCATTAGCTCATGTATTCTTATGAATAATTTTACTATTAAAAAAGTTGGCATTCTAGCATACAAAATGTGTTAAAATGTAAACTATATAGAGTTTAAATATATCATTTCATTTTAATCTTCTTTATATTCTTTTCATTTCTGACTATAAAACACATTTCTTTGGCTAACATTTCTTAAACATCAAACTACAAATACAAAGTTTAAAATGCAACAGTCCCACAAATTTTTAGCTTTCCCTTTCTTTAGACCACTTGTTCTAGTTTTCTTTCCTTTAGAATTCTATTGAAAATTTCAGTGGTGTCAGACTGTTTGGCTTTAATAGGATAATTGTTGAACAAAGCATTCATAGTAACTTCCACTGCTTCTTTTTTGCAGTATTGATTCCTTTCTAGGTTTAAGGCAAATAATATACTTCGATAATAGAATATGCAGGAGAACAATAGAAAAGTCATTGTTGTTTTATGTAAGAATATTCTAGGGAATGTTTTTTAAAAAAACCTTGAAGGTAGATTTTTTTTTTAAAAAAAAACATCCCCTAGAATATTCTTACGTAAAACAAGAATTAGATCTCCTAAACCTTCAATGTAGATAAAAATTTACATTGAGATTCAGATATCAGCTCAAATATGAAAATGGATAATGTTGGCACCTGATCTAGCCTGAGTTTAGAGTAACTTTCTTCTTGTATTAGACTATTATTGTAAGATACCTTAGTTTCCTGGATTCATCCACTCAAAATTTTTTTTGAGAAATTACTATATGCCGGGCAGTTTTGTAGGCACTTGGGATATATTGGAGAACAAAATAGATTAAGTACTTTTTCTCATGGAACTTATACTCTAGGTTTTAGGCGTGTGGGGGGGGTGCGTCTTAAAAATTTCATCTTTAGAAAATAAGGCTGTTAAAATTCAAGCATGCTAAAGGAGGAATTGGGATATGAGCAAGAGAGAAACCTTCCCAGGATTATGTAGGGTCTAGAGTAAGACTAGAACTAGAGTAAGACTAGGTTCTGGAGCTTTTAATCCAAAGTCCATGGTGTTTTGTGAAATGAAGTCTTACAATGCTGTGGCACGGTGGCTCCAGCTCTTTACAAGTTCTCATGTGGTTGAATGTGCCACATTGATGACAGCACATTCATCCCAAGTCAATAAAGACATAGTAACCATACATTAAGATCCGAATGGGATTTTTAGGAAATGAATCTCAAATGCTTATGTGCAGCTCTTTTGCCTGGCCAAGGACAAAACACCAAGGTGGTGAGTCCTCAGATGTTCAACATCCTGATCACTGTCTGAACTATTCAAGTGGATTGGAAGTGAGTAATGGGTATCAGACTTAAGGGTCATTGGACAGGCCTACTCCTAATACTCATGGGATGCTCAGCAAGAGCACAAAAGCAGCATGTGGCCCACACCTTTCCCTTCCCATCCCCAACTCCTTGCTGCACTATGAGGTGTTTGATGTACGTGTGTGTGCACAGCTCAGACTAAGGGGTCAAGCTTTGTCCATTTCCTTTCTCATCAAACAGCTACTCCTTGGCCATTTTTCCAGAGGACAGATCCAGGAGAGTGAACTGTGCACAGCGGGCTCATGTCATCTGGCAGGAAATTCTCTTCAGGTATATCTTGAGTGTGATATAGAAAAGTCCTGTGGGTTTGGGGTAGACAGGACCCCTTGGCTGCAGGTTCTTTAGTGAGTATGGTGGGCACAGCTGGCAAAAGGCTAGAGTAGGGTCTGTAATCAAGGGGCTGACAGAAAGCATTCCAGATGTTCAGGATTTAAGAGCTGTCAGAGGTGGAGGAAGAGCAGGGGCAACTGAGAAACCCAATAAGAAATGGAGATGGGGATTGACTCTATATTAGATAGAGTTTAATCCAGCAGGATCACTAGTCCTGAAGAATCCAGTTTCATTTTACTACTAAATCTAAAAAGAAAAGATAATAACTATAATAAAATAATTAGCTGTAACAAATAATGATATGTCATAAATTCATATTTTATACCGACTTCTAAGAGAGTCCTCAAAAGAGAAAAGGCATCTAAAAAGCATTTTATTCACTAATTTGCGTGAAGTTATATAATCCCAGTACAAAATTCAAAGAACATAAAAGATATTCAGTGAAAATATATATCTTTCTTGTTCTCCTATCTCAGCTGCCTAATTTTTCTTTCTAGAGACAACTACCATTGCCTGTTTTGTGTAAGCCATGTTTTTATGTATTTACCACTTAAAAAATATGGGTATTGTTATATACTTTAAATTTTTAACTTTAATACAACTTAAAGATTATTCTATACCATACCAATATATTTATGATTTCTAAAGAAAATAATTTTTGCCTTTATCCTCTACTTCTTCTGATAATTGAATAGTTGGCCTATATTTAAAGATTTAGAAAGAAAATTCCACATCTTTCTTGAAAATCTGAGAAACATTGGTATTATATTTTCCACATATTTTCTAGGACTGTCTTCTGATTAATATAAAATTTTAGTTAAAAATAAAAGAGCCAGGCATGGTGGCACATGCTTGTAATCCCAGTACTTGGGAGTCTGAGACAGGAGGATCTGGGTTCGTGGCCAGCCTCAGCTACTTAGTGAGGCTCTCTGCAACTTAGTGAGACCCTGTTCCAAAATATATAATAAAAAATAGGGCTGGGGGTATAGCGCAGAGGTAGAATGCCCCTGGGTTCCATCTCCAGTACTGCAATAAATAAATAAATAAATAAATAAATAAAAATAGATAAATAAATAAAAGAGCATCTCCTCCAGAACCATATTTAGACTCAATTTCTGGTTCCATTTTAGGTTTCACTAAGTACATGAGATACACAGAAAATCAATGATAAGAGCCAAATATATCATTCCATCAAGTCATGTGAAGCAGAAGGATACTCTGCCATAATTTCTCAAACATCCCTATAAGAACCATTTGGACCACCAGACAAATCTGGCCTCTCCCTGCTGGTGGAATCACATTCAGTGGATCTAAAGTGGGACATGAAGACTTCTAAAGTACAGTTAAAATTATTAGTATTAGTTACTTATTAACTCAGAATTTCATGACCCAAAAGAGCTAATGTTATGTTATCTCTTGCCATTTTTATTTTATTTATTATTTATTTTTCATGAGTCAGTTGTTCAGAAGGGCACCTGAGCCTCCTTGCCTCTGCCCTGCGATGCCCGAGGCTCCTGCTGGTTGGTCAGGTGGGGACAGGAAGGACCTGAGGGGTTCCTCACTGAGGGCAGTTGGTGCTGGTTGTCCCCTGAGAACCTAGATGGGGCTGTCAGCTGAAGCACAGCCTCTCTATGTGGCCTGGGCTTCCTCTTGCTATGGGGGCTGTGTATCAAGGACAATTGTACTGAGACGGAGGTGGGCCTCAGAAACTCACACAACATCATTTCTGCCACACACTGTTGGTTGGGTCAGTCTCCCTCCTCATTCCCAATTCAAGGGGAAGACAAAAGATACATCCTATTTCTGGGTTGGAGTCATGCCAGCCACTGTGTAAGATCATGTGGGATGGGATAGATAGGCAGATGTGGGCATCTTTGGTGACACCCAGTCTCAGGTCACTCTCTGATAGGTCACAGCAGTTCACATTCCGCCCACGTTTGTAATATACTCATCCCCTCACCCCGGGACTATAGAATATCGTTATATTATCAGGAATGGGCTTGGGGCTAGACCGAGGTAGACTCTGCCGGCAAGCCTTCCAGATTGCTCCGATCATGAGCTTCATTTCTTGGTATTAATGTCTTTGTGTCATCTGCCACATTGGATCAGGTCTGACCCATTATCAAAAGAACACAGCAGAACCTATAGTGTGTGACTTCAAAGGTCAGGTTATAAAAGACATTACAGCTTCCACTGTGTCTCTTGCCACTGTGCTATGGGGACACTCAGCCCAGTGGGACCCCCATGGGGAGGAAACGATGCCTCTGGAAGACTGCCAGCACCAACCTGCCAGCCATGGGAATGAGCCATCTGGGAAGCAGGTTCTCTAAGCCCTGTCCAGCCTTGCAATGACCGCTGCCCCAGGGGAGGTCTGATCACAGTTCCTCCAGAGACTTTGAATCAGAATTATGAGCCAAGCCTTCTCTGAGTTCTTGTTCCTTACACCCCTAAATCTTAAAATGATTTATTTCAGGGCACTGGGTAACTAATACAGCTCTCCAGGTAAATCTTGTTTTCACTGAAATTTGAGAACCCTGGCTTAAGACTTCACTGATTATGCAGATAGAGTTTCAAGCCAGGGCAGAGAAGGGGGAAAGCTTTGTTAGCAGAAGCACCCCTCATCATTATAAATGATGAAGCTTCACCCACAGAAAGAAGGAAATGTTAAATACATTTTCAAGTTTGTGGGAAAAGCAATTCTGGACCTCAGGTCTTTCGGGAAGAAAACTCCAAGATCTACACATTTATCTTTAGCTTCTGATTTCAGTTTGTATGTTTCTTGGTAGCTATGAGTCCTGGATCCCTTCAGGAATAGAATTATAGAACACCATGTTCTCTATTGCTCCTGAGATTAGGTTCCCATGCAAATAGTAGTTTCCATTCTAGTAGTTTTTCCTGCAGACTGCAAGTCAGTAATTGTTCTTCCAGAGAAAGTCTACCAGGCTGATTCAGCTCTTTGTATCTCCCATCTGCCAGGCAGCCTGGCTGTCAGAGTATTTTTGAAGGAGCAGAAACAATCTTGCAGTGAGTTTATTTTGATATTAACTACAGAATATATTGTTGCTATTGCAGGTTACCAAGGTTTATTAAAATATCAAACACTTCTTAAGTATTGCATACTTTTTTCCCCTTTGGAAAGGTAGAACTGAAATACTGAGCATGATGTTTTCCTACAGTAAGCTTGTGGAATAAATATAAAATGTTCTTCTGGAAGTAGTGGGAAAATAGAAGTGGAATTGGAATTGGAGTCAAGAACAAGCTAACTGTACTAAATGTACCACTTGCACACTTGCATCAATCCCTGGTCGTCATCTTTTTTGGGAGCGTACTGGGAATTGAACCCAGGGGCATTCTACCTCTGAGCTATACCCCCAAATCTTTTTATTTTTTATTTTGAAACAGGGTCTTGCTAAATTGCTGAGGCTTCTGTCTCAGCCTCCCAAGTATTGGGATTACAGGTGTAGGCCACCACTCCTGCTGCCCATTGTCATTTTTATGTAACAATGAGTCCCTCCCTCTTCCCTGACATTCACTCTGTTTGTGATGTTACTAAGTATCCAGCTGTGAGATGCTGGAGGGCACAAGGCCCTTGGCACATACTCTTTGCTACCAAATAGCCAAATGGTTTGTAGAAGAAACAGACATTACACAAAGGTACCTATTACACAAAGTCCTAGGTGACAGAAATGATAAGTGAGTGCCTGGATATTCAGAGAGGAGACTGAGTGCTGCTTTTTAAACACAGTCATGACAACCTTTTAGTCAATTAGAGGCCACATGTACAATAGTGGGCCTATAAAATTACAACAGGGCTGAAAACTTTCTATCATCTAGCGATGTGGCCATCTTAATATCATAGCATTACTAAAAAAATGCATTAAAAGCATTACTATGCTTTCAGATGGTTGATATAAACAAATCAACTGCACTGACAGGAATAAAAAGTATATGATATGCATAGTAAATGATACTTAATAATGAAACTAAACACTTGCCACTGGCTTGGTTTCTAAACAAAGAGAAGAAGAAAATCCATATTTGGCCAAAAGGAAATAACTATTGCCAACAGCTCAGTATATAGTTTTAGTCCTCATCCCATGTAGCTATCTAGACATTATTAATCTGTTCATTAGATTTTAAATATAAAATAGGGATTAATATCCGATTATTCTTATTCTTAGTATATAGAGAACATATACTACATTAATAAAAGCCCCTCCATAATATTTTTAAATGATTATATGTTTGAATTTATTATTAAATCTTGTTATTGGACAGTTATATTGCTTCTAATTTTCCCAGTATAGACTGTGATAATATAAGCATCCTTTTCTGTATATCCATAATTATTTCCTTAGGGTAAAATCCTAAATGTCTCATTTTTAAATAAAAAAGAATGCAAAGTTTTAGAACTGGTTGATCATTGCTTTCCAGATATCTTGTACCAATTAAACTTTCTTAAGAATATATATAATTGTGACAACAGTGGTGGAGAGGAAAGACATTCTAAGAAGAAAGAATGATATGAGAAATGAATTGGAAAATGGAGTCCAGCAGAGTCGATCCCATAGTGGCCAGAAACATGAATGCGAAGGTGGCTTACACCTAGGTTGTGGAGGACTGGAAGGCCAGAGCTAGGCTTCTAAAAATGTTTTAAAGGCAACTGAGAATCACTGAAGTTTTATAAGAGAATAAAATTTCAGAATGACAGAATTAAAATAAAACCTTCATACATTAGCCTCCAAACATGTACAAAGTGGTATTATCAAACCATTTAGGAGGTCAAACTTGAGTGGTAGCAGAGAATAGAATGCTTTTTAGGAACAGAAAATAAATGATGAAGCTGTGACACATTTAGAATGTGAGATAGGAGGCAATGTCAATGGCCATTATTTGTTTGGGACCCATTTTATACAAATATTAAAAGGGTTGGGGGAGCCACTGAGTTATAAAGGTTAGAAGAAAGAGTTGCGGAAGAAGATGATAATTTCTATTTTAGGTGTTGTTGTTAGTCAGCTTTCTATCACTATAACAAATACTTGAGGTAGTATATAGGGAGAAGGTTTATTTTGATTTATAGTTTCAGAGGTTTTAGGGCATGATCAGTTGGTTTCACTGGGCCTGTGGTGAGGAAGCAAGTCCTGGCAGAAATGCATAGCAAAGCATAACCACTCAAGTCATGGCCGGAGGAGGAGTGGAGTGAGGAGGGGTTACCCCAGTGATTCAAAGACTCACTAAGTTCCACCAGTTTCCAATAGCCTTAAGCTAGGGACTAAGCCTTTTAGGACATGGACCTTTGGGGACATCAGAGATCCAAACTATAGCAGAAATATTGTATTTAAAATGTTGGTGGTAGGTCCAACTGGAGCTGTCCAACAAGCTACTGGAAAATATGACACTTCAACTCAGGAGAGAGTTCAGGACTGGAGGAGTGAAAATTTTATTCCTAATCTTAGAGGTTATATTGATGTTGAGTCTGTTCATTGATGGAATCTGAGGAAAAGAAGTAGTGATTATTGTATGCTTGTGAAGAAATTGCCAGAGGTTAGGGACAAAATCATGCAAGAGTATTTTAGATATCAGTGTCTAGTATTCACAAAGGAATGAAGATGGTACCTATTTTCACCAGTCAGACTGCAAAACTTCATAATTCAAGTGGCATTGGTTAAGTATAAAGAAGGCTCTTTTCTCATTGTACAGAAGAATAAACCCTAGAGTTAGCCCCACTTCCTGCTCTGTCTAGTAATTCTTAAAACTTGAAATAATCAGACTATTTCTATATTTCTATATATTTATATATATATAACTATATATATTTCATTTTAAAATATGGCATTACTAACTTGCTGAGGCAAAAATAAAACAAATATACATACCTATTTTTGTATGTGATATAATGACAACTTTAAGTTTTCTTACATAGTAGTATCTCCTTATCTTTGGGTGATATGTTCAAAACTCCCAGAGGATACCTGAAACTATAGATAATATCAAATTTTACATGTATAGGTTTTTTTTCCCTACATATGTATACCAATAATAAAATTTAATTTATAAATCAAACACAGTAACGGATTAACAACAATAACAAAATAAAACAATTACAGTAATATATTCTCTTGAAAGTTTTGTGAATGTGATCTCTCCCTCAAATAAAATAAAAAGAAAGCACAAGCACAGATGGAACAAATAATATCTTATACTTTCACATTTTTACTTAAAGGAAAAACTTTTCAGCTTCTCTTTGGCATGCTCAAATTGCCAGTATCACTAATCTTGCACTGTGGGTCCACTATTAAGTAAAATAAGCATTACTTGAACACAAACACTGAGGTACTGTGACAGTCAATCTGATAACTGAGACAGCTGGTAAGTGGCTAACACGTGGGTAGAATATACAATGTGGGTAATACTGGACAAAGGGAAAATTCACAACCCAGACAGGATGGAGCAGGACAGGGTTAGATGCCATCAAACCACTCAGAATGTCATGCAATTTAAACCCTGTAATTTATTTAAATTATTTTTGATGATTTTGGATCACAGTCGGCTAGGTAACTGGTGGAAAGGAAAACTGTGCCTACCATCTCGCTCCCTAGCTATCCTGTTTGTGTGTGTGTGTGTGTGTGTGTGTGTGTGTGTGTGTGTGTGTGTGTGTGTATGAAGTACAGAAGTCTCCAAAAGAGAAAAGGAAAAAAATGGTCATGTAGAATATATTTAAAGAAAAAATGGGCAAAATTTTTCCAAATTTGATAATAACTATAAACTCACAGTGGATACAAAGCTCAAAGAAACTCAAGCCAATAAACATGAGGAAAAAAACACATGAAAGCACAATATATTCAAATTCCCAAAACACTCACAAAGAGAATATTTTAGTATATTGGGAAGAAAAAGACATGTTAAATGCAAAAGAACAAAGATGAGATTATAGAAGTTTTTGTTTTTTTTTTTTTTTTTTGCAGTACTAGGGATTGAACTCAGGGGCATTCTACCTCTGAGCTATACCCCCAGCCCTATTTTTTATTTTTTATTTTGAAACCGGGTCTCATGAAGTTGTGGAGTGCCTCACTAAGTAGCTGAGGCTGGCCACAAACCCGGATCCTCTGGTCTCAGCCTCCCGAATTCTGGGATTACAAGGTGCGCCACTACACCTGGCTTAGAAGATTTTTTAAAATAGAAAGCAATGCAAGCAAGAAGATATGGAACAACTTTTTTAAGTACTAGAAGGAAAAGACTGTCACTGAATAACTCTATATCTGATGAAAATATCTTTCAAAACTGAAAGCAAAGTAAAGAATTTTTAAGATATACAAAAACTTATAAAATTCATCTTAGCAGACCCATAGTTTAAGAAATCTCTAGGAAGAAGGAAAATAATACCATTTGGAAATATGGATCCATACAACAGAATAACCAGCTCAGAATTTGTGAACATATATCTGTAATATTTCTTATATATCTGTAATATTTCTTTCTCATTACTTAAGTCTTTTAATTTAATAAATTATTATTAATTTTTTATTACTTAATAATTTAAAATAATAGATTTTAAACATTGTTATTAAAATAATGCCAATGTGGTATGATATTGTTAACATATGTAAATAAAATTTATTACAAAAATAGCCCAAATATTGGAAGAGGAGAAATAGAATTAAGCTTCACATACTATGCATAAATTAGTCTGAGAACTTAAAAATGTATTTTATAAATCCTAAAACAACCACTGGAATTAGCTAAGAAAGGATCTAGTATAGAATTACAAAAAATACTCAATTTAAAAAAGACAGAAAAATATTTTTAAAAAGAATATCAGGCAATATGGAACAAATTCAAATAGCAAGATGACAGATTTAAATTATATCAATTATCACATTAAGTGTAAATGACCTAAATTTCCTGATGAAAAAGTAAGTACTATCAGATTGGATTTAATAAGCTATCTGGAACCTGGTCATTCAAATAAGCCTGCCAACAGCAAACACACTCAAAATGTAAAAACACCTATTTGTTTTAAAAGTAAAGGATACGGAATGATTTCCATGCTAACACTAATGAAAAGAAAGTTAAAGAGGCTATATTAATATCAGACAAAGCAAATTTTAGAGCAAAGAATATTATCAGGGTAAAGATGCCATTTCTTAATAATCAAGATTACATTACTTAAAGATTAAGAATGAAACCAGAGTAAAATAGGATAACTCCTTAAATTGATAATGGGATCAATTCATCAAAAGGAGATAGCTATCCAAACTTATACGACTTATACAACTAGGACACACTATTTTACATGACAGGAAATATAGGGATATCTGGTTCCAA
Source organism: Graphiurus murinus (assembly GCA_004027655.1). Classification (NCBI taxonomy): domain Eukaryota; kingdom Metazoa; phylum Chordata; class Mammalia; order Rodentia; family Gliridae; genus Graphiurus; species Graphiurus murinus. Next base: position 17,618 of record PVLC010032859.1, read on the forward strand.
GACTGGCTAGTTCCATAGCTTGAAGATATCATAAAGGACTCAAGTTATTTCCATATTTCTGCTTTACCATACCCAGAATATCAATGTGGTCCTCAGACTGGCTTCCCTTATGAATGCAGTATGGCTGCCATCGTCCTAAGAATTGCATCCGGATGTCCATTAGAGGAGAAATAATCTGTTTTTCTAATTGCTTCCCAGCAGACTTCTTCTGAAATATCATGTATTAATACTGAGTCATTTGTCCACCTGTAAACTAAACCAAACACTGGCAGGAAAAATGGTATTATTATGATTGGCTAAGATCAGAGATCAGCAAACTTATTCAATACAGTGGACAGATGGTGGCACATAATTGGTTTCATAGGCCATGTGGTTTCTGCCACAAATACTGACTTCTGCTATTGTAGTATGAAATATCCATAGACAATACTAAATGAATAGAATGGTTATAGCACTTCTGAGCTACACTCTCAGATCTTTTTTATTTTCTATTTTGAAACAAGATTTTGC
>PVLC010032860.1:0-17901 GCA_004027655.1 Graphiurus murinus
TTTTTTTTTTTTTTTGCGGTACTGGGGATTGAACTCAGGGGCATTCTACCTCCGAGCTACACCCCCAGCCCTATTTTTTATTCTTTATTTTGAAACCGAGTCTCACTAAGTTGCGGAGTGCCTCACTAGGTAGCTGAGGCTGGCCGCGAACCCGGATCCTCCGGTCTCAGCCTCCCAAATGCTGGGATTACAAGCATGCACCACCACGCCTGGCTCCTTTATCTTTTAAAAATACTTTTATGGGTGCATTATAGTCTCACATCATAATGTAGTTCATAGTTAATAGTGACATATATGCACACAGCACTTGGTGAGTTTTCCCCCAGCTCCCTCCCCACTCTCCCCTTCCCCATACAGTATGTTGAGATTGGCATTGGTATTCTCTCATATGTATATAATGTCAGTGGAAGTGATTCTTTCATTGATTCTCCCTCCCTCCTTCCCCTAGACCACCTCTGTTGCTCCACTGGAGTTTCTCTTCCATTTTCTGAAGTCCCTCTGGTATCCTGATTACTCTCTAGCTTCTTCATATGAGAGAAACATATGCTCTTTACTTAACATGATGTTTTCCAGGTCCATCCACTTTCCTGCAAATGACATAATTTTGTTTTTCTTTATTGCTGAGTAGAATTCCATTGTGTGTATATTAAAATTTTTTTTTTTTGGTACTGGGGAATGAACTCAGGGGCATTCTACCTCTGAGCTACACTCTCAGTCCTATTTTTTATTCTTTGTTTTGAAATTTTTTATTCTTTGCTTTTTATTCTTTGTTTTGAAACTCACTAAGTTGCGGAGAGCCTCACTAAGTAGCTCAGGCTGGTTGTGAACCCGGATCTTCCTGTCTCAGCCTCCCAAGTACTGGGATTATAAGCATGCACCACCATGCCTGGCTTATATTCAATAATTTTGTAATCCATTCATTCATTTTTAAACTCAGTTATCGGGAACATATTTAACTTAGAAATAAGAAATAGTCTCTTCAAAGCCCTCCAAACCAAGAGCGCATTGCACTGAAGCTCACATGCTCACAATAGACTCTCTTAGTACCTTTTTATTCTTATCTGAGTTATACTTGAAACCAATGTCATCATTTTATAATTTTCAGATCATAATATATTAAGAAACAGCAAATTAGAAGGGATTGAAAAGTATTTCCAGATGTAGAAAAATTTATAGCTACCAGAAATAATAGCCAATAGCAACCATAAGGATAAAACAACTAAACTAAACTAAACTAAAATAAATATATATGTATATATATATATATATATATATATATTTATATATATCAGAGACTAGAGGATGCTTGGTACAGGATCTAGTGTTGTTATCAGTGTCTTAGAGGCCCCTGTTAAAATAGGAATGAGTGTTTGTAATAGTTATTGTGCCATTAAAATTAGGTTAGATTATGTTTTGAATTTTTTTGATCAAGGAAACAGGTAAAATGAGGGATGTTTTGACTCTCAAAGAATGAAATGTGTTGCATTTCCTTACCCTCATCAATTTCTAGAGTGAGTATAGGCAATATTTCAGTGGTTACATGGAGATATGTTCCTAAACTATGATCTTCTTTCTTACCTCAGACAGCTGTTTTAACATACCAGAAGAAAGTGTAGAGGTTCTCTTTGGAATTCAGAGGGAAAGTGGACTCTAATCCTACTAAGGAATTCCCCTGTTTTCTTTTTCTCTTGGATCTTTCTTGAAGTATGCTAAGGCCTATGGATATTCCTAAAGCTTTCCTCAGTAAGCTCCAAGGACTACTAGACCACATCTTTTAAAATCTTTCGGTGTTAAATCAGTGACGATAGACTAAAAAATCTACAAGTTTTCTAATTCAAGAACCTCCAAATTCAAAGCTCTTATTTCCAATCTTCTCTAGTTTGTCCATCTGTGCTATATCTGTTCCACCAAAGACCATACACAAACTCTTTCAAAGTCTTTCTGCACTAGGCAGGATGGAGAGAACTCTTTCTGAGTTAAGCAGGGATGTGGTTTTCTCTCCTAATCTTCTCTAGATAATATACTGTTTTCCCTTCCCTTCCCTTCTTTCTCTTCTTTCTTTCTTAGTGGAGATTGAACCCAGGGACTTTCTACCTCTGAGCTACACCCCAGCCATTTTTATTTTGTGTTTTGAAACAGGATCTAAGTTGCTGAGGAACTTGCTAGGTTGCTTAGACTCACCTTGAACTTGTGATACTAGGTGTGAACCACCAGCCTGGCTGCTCTGCATGTTAACAGGGACTTTACCTTTTTTCCACATCTCCATTTTCTTGTCTGAATTCTAGAACTCCTTTCTAAGTAAGTTGGGATGATGGATTAGGAAGTGAGCCAACTATGAACCTCATTCATCTGGAAAATTCACTTATGTGGAGTAGCTCATTCTCTGACAAGCTGACTGACCGGAACACTAGTGATTATATTCTACACATAAATATACTATATATTAAAGAGTGGTTATTTTTCAGATTTAATTTTATCACTTGAAAGACATTTTGAACTATTTCTAGATATACATGGATTACAATAATGATTGAGGAGTCTATTATGAATCTCAGGCACTGCATTTCACAGGGTATATGAAATGTTGGTTTAAACATTATTTTTTTTTTTTGTGGTACTGGAGATTGAACTCAGGGGCATTCTACCTCCAAGCTATACCCCCAGCCCTGTTTTTTATTCTTTATTTTGAAACTGAGTCTCACTAAGTTGCGGAGTGCCTCACTAGGTAGCTGAGGCTGGCCACGAACCCGGATCCTCCAGTCTCAGCCTCCCGAATGCTGGGATTACAAGCGTGCACCACCACGCCTGGCTTAAACAAACATTATCTTTTTTCCTTTTTTTTTTTTTAAAAAAAAAAATCTTGGCCATGAGAGTCCCAGATGAAAAGTTTGGAGGATTTCACTGAAATTTTGATAGAGCAAGATAATGCTTGGTTGATGTAAAAAATGTACAACTCTAAACCAATTGATGCCAAATATAAGAACTACTACTCTCAGAAGGCATCCAGGATTTCTTATGATGAACACCCTGCTGCTTTCTTTTGTTGTCTCAGCATTTCTGACTGGAACACAGAAGTGCAGAGAGGTACAAAATGCAAGTAAAATAACAGAGGCAGTACAGATGATGAAGCACATGCATTCGCTTTCCACATAAGCAGGGTGTATTTATCTCTGACTGGTTGTGCTGTGCTTTCCAGGATATAATAAAATCTAGCATAGACCATGGGGGCGGGGGTGTGGGGAGGGGATGGCTGTCTATTAGATTCTACTTTCACACTAAACCTTGTACTTTCCCTGTGTTTATTCCTCACAAGAACCCTAGGAGGCAGGTATTATTATGGTCCCCAGTGGGAAATGAGGACCAAAGTGTTTTTATCACCTGCTCCAGGCCATGCAGGTAAGCTATAGAATCAGATTTCCATCCAGTATGAGTTAAAAGCCCATGGCTCTTCCCCTACTCAACATGTAAGGTAGAAGCTGCTACATTGGGGAAAGATATCTGCTTCTCACCTGCCTACCCCAAGGCTTGAAGAAACCCTGGAGGGGGACTTCCACAGTTATAGGTCTGCCCTGCCCAAAACATGTTTTGACAGATACCACTAACCTCTTGAAATGCTCCTTGAAAAAAAGTCCTGTGATCATACAGGTTCTGCATTTTGTGTCATCAAGCTATTGGTTCTGAAAAATCCTCAAAGTAAAGAAAATTTAAAAACTTCTCCTCAGACTTAGTTTTCTTATAACATTTACTAACATGTTGTTCTGTGAAACATACCCTATCTAAGGTGATTCTGTTATAGCCTGGTTTGGGAGCTCCTCTAATGCAGGGGAGTCCTTTACTTTCAGGATCTTCAATGTCTGTCATCTAATAGGGCTTAATATTTGTTACATAAATGACAAGTAGGTACACAAATGACATTTCCACTCCACCTGCTCCAGACATATCTTTTTGGGATGAAGGGGGCAGTACAGATCTGTGCTCACTCAAGCTGTAAGGAGGAAGAAGCCTTTTCCTTCAGTATTGTGTCTAAGGACATTCATGTCATTTCTCCTTATATTCTGAAATATATGTGCAACCAGATTGATCCTCTCATTGCACTAGAGAAGACGGAATGAAATCAAGAAGGTATCTATCTACCTATCAATCATCTATCTATCTATCTATCTATCCATCCATCTATCTGTCTATCTATCTATCTATCCATCCATCTATCTGTCTATCTATCCTCTGTGGTACTGGGGATTAAACTTAGGGGCATTCTACCTCCAAACTATTTTTGTTTTGAAACAGGGTCTCACTAAGTTGCTGAGACTGGTCTCGAACCTGTAATCCTCCCATCTCAGCCTCCCAAGTACTGGGATTACAGGTGTGTGCCAACATGCCCAGCTGAAAATAACCATTTATTAAATGTCTGATAAATGATAGATAATGGAAAGACACTTTTTCTACATTTCTCATTTAATTTTCATATCACTCCTATACAAGGAATCTTATTATCTCAGTATTTGGAGATGATAACACAAGTTCAGAGAGGTTAAGGAACTTGCCAAAGATACATATCTGATAAGCATGTCAGAATTTGACCAGGTTATTTACTCCAAAATCCATGTATGCTCTACCCTATAATACTGCCTCTAGACAGGAAACTGGATTTCGTTAATACAGCATTATATATTTTGAGACTTTGATGTGCTTTAAATATGTTATAGATATTGTGGGCATGGTGGCGCATGCTTGTAATCCCAGCATTTGGGAGGCTGAGACCGGAGGATCCGGGTTCGAGGCCAGCCTCAGCTACCTAGTGAGGTACTCCACAACTTAGTGAGACGTGGTTTCAAAATAAAGAATAAAAAATAGGGCTGGGGGTATAGCTCAGAGGTAAAATGCCCCTGAGTTCAATCCCCAGTACTGCAAAAAAAAAAAAAAAAAGTTATAGATATTAAATCATAGTTAAAACAGAAGGGAGGCCAATTGCTTTCATCTAGATGATGGGCTGTTCTACAATATTTTAGAAATTAAAATAAACAGCAGAAATCAAGCCAGTGGCTTCCATTCTGATGCCTGGAGTTAGAAATAATGTGAAAGTTCTCTGCATGTGTGTGTTGCATTATTAAGTTGTTGATTAAGATATAGTCTCTCTCCTCCCCCCCCCCTCTCTTTCTCTGCAGTACTGGGGATTGAACCCAGGGGTATTCTACCTCCAAGATACACCTCCAGCTCTATTTTTTTTTTAAAAAAATTCACTGGTGCATTGTAATCTTTCATCTTTGTGAGGTACAAGCTGCTAGAGGCATACATGCACATAGGTCTCAGTCCTTCTCCAATTCCCATCCCATTTCCTCCCCCTCCCCCTTCTCATGTTCAAGTGAGTGATTGATTTTGATATGTTTGTGAATGTACATCATGAGCATTGGGGTCTTTCCCCCTCCCCCCTCCCATCACCTTCAGAAAGGTCACCTTCTTTGCTCATCTAAGGTTTTCCTTCTTCATCTAGAGTCTCTCCTATGACCTACTTTCTTTCTACCTTCCGCAAATTAGGGAGAACATCTGATTTTTTACTTTTTTTGTGACTGACTAATCTCACTTAACATAACATTTTCTAGGTCTCCCCATTTTTCCTGCAAATGATATGATTTTGTTCTTCTTTATGGCTGAGTAAAATTTCATTGTGTACATATTCCATAGTTTTATAATCCATTCATCTGTTGATGGATATCTTGGCTGGTTCCATAGTTTGGCAATTGTAAATTGTGTAGTTATAAACATTGATACACATGCATTAGTCTGGTAGCTTGGTTTCCATTCTTTTGGGTAGATACCCAGAAGTGGTATTGCTGAATCATGTGGTAGGCTCATTCTCATTGGTCTGAGGATCCTCCGTATTATTTTCTAGAGTGGTTGCATTAATTTACAATCCCACCAACAATGTATTAGAATTCCTACTTCTCCACACTCTCTCTAGCATTTGTTGTTGTTTGTGTTTTTAATGATTGCCATTCTGACTGGGGTTAGGTGAAATCTCAGGGTAGTTTTGATTTGCATCTCTCTGATTGCTAATGATGTTGAACATTTCCTCATACATTTATTGGCCATTTGTATTTCTTCCTTTGTGAAATGTCTATTTAGTCCACTTGCCCAGCCCTATTTTTTTTTATTATTTTGAAACATGGTCTTACTAAGTTGTGGAGGACCTCACTAAGTTGCTGAGGCTTGACTTGAACCTGCAATCCTCCTGTCCCAGCCTCCCAAGTACTGGGATTACAAGTGCGAACCACCATGCCTGGCTAAGGCATAGTCTCTTTACTCATTTCTTAGTTAACTTCATTGTGGCAAACCTTCAAAGACAAGAAAACTTACTGATTTTTTTTTTGGAAGAGCTGGTCAGAACTAGCAATCTCTGATTAAAGGCTTAAACCAACTTGGAGGAAATCATATTTTGGCCTATATGCATTTTTGTCTGGTAGGCAATGTCTGAAAGTGTCTATGGTGGTAATTATCCAGGGAAAATATAGGTCAGAACAACCAAGAAATGGGGTAGACTATTGTTCCTTCAAAGCAATGAATCATTAGTAGACAGTAAACCAAGAAGTGTCAGCATACTTTATATTTTAGAGGTTTCATGAATCACTTGAGACGATTTAGAAACATTTTAATACTTGTAAGATAAAATGTGCTATAAAGAGTTAGAAAATGCAAATTTGCCAATTACTTTCTCCAGATGATTCTTATGAACAGGTGGTTGATAATTATGGTTATAAGTGATATAAAACTAATAACAAATAATATCAATGAGCTTTTACAATGCACTAGACATGCATTAATCACTTGACATGCATTATCCCATTTAAAAATTTAAAGTTCTGGCTATATGTTTGTCCTTCTGGTACTATGAGCAAGCTGGGGAGCAATTGCTCCCTTTAACAGGGCAAATGTCCTTCTTATTTACGTTACACCTGCCTGTCTTCATTCATACATGGCACCATTTTCGTCTGGGTAGGTATTTTTCATAGCTGCTCGAAATCTTAAGTGCTTCTTTTTTTTTTTTTTTACTACCACAACATACAGGATAACTGTGGCTGAATTGTCTTCACATTCACTTAACAATATGTGGCTAACACAATTATAAACTTTAAGAACAAAATATGCTTCTTAATTATGAAAGCCAATAGGAACAGATGTATTTTCAGGTCTCCCAGAGAGGATGTCAGCCAAGATCTTGTACTTCCCCTGTGTCTGCCTATGGGACTGTGAATTTCTCCTTTATTGGCAGCCACCCTTATGGAGACATAGCTATTATCTGCTCCTGCTTAATATGGCCCACCTGTTACCAGTAACTTCTCTTAAGTCACCAGTTTGAATTTCTTAAGACAGAGAACATGACTGATTCAACAAGTCACTGTTTTATATAGGAGGCCAATATTGGGCAGAGCTTTTGAGTGAGGGCATCTCATAGACTATTTGGCCAGGAAAAGTATCCAACCCTAGTCTAAACAGTTGTGGTCAGGGAGACAGAGTGAATGTGTATGAGACATGATTAAGAAACCTTATAGCCAGGCTTGGTGGCACATGACTGTAATCCCAGTACTTGGAAGGCTGAGACAGAAGGATCCCATGTTTGAGGACAGTCTAAGCAATGTAGTGAGACTTGTAGCAATCTAGCAATACCCTGTTAAAAAAAAAAAAGTAAAAAAGGGCTGGATGGAGGTGTAACTTAGAGGCAGAAATGCCCCTGGGCTCAATCCCCAGTAATACACACGCGCGTGCGCGCGCGCACACACACACACACACACACACACACACACACACAGAAACAAATTTCTACAAGGGTAGTATGTGTTTCGTAGACATTTTGAAGGGGGTTACAACTATCAGATACCTTTCCTGACCAGTCTAGGATAAGCCTCTTAACACAATCACTGTATTTTGAAAAAAGTTAGAATCAGTCTGCAGATGATGAGCATCTGAGTTCTCTCTAGTTAGGCTACTCATAATCACTCTAGTATCTTCCTAAAGAAAGAAAGCAAAAGTGAAACTATAGTCATATGATTCTATCAGAATACAGAAGTTAGATAGCAAAAGATTAACATACAGCTCATATTAGGGACATATATAATTTATGATATGGAGGGATTTGCTACTGGGCCTGGACTACATGGGTTTACAGGGTTACTTTGCTAGAAAATCCTGCATCTTTCACACATTGGAGATAGCCTTACACATGGTTTGGCTAACTGGAAAAAGCTCCTTCAGGATGTGGTATTTGGCTAGACACTACCAGTGCTGGTCTCTATGACTTGCATTTTTCTAAAAATGGTGTATGGGCCAAGATTTTTTCCAAAACAAAACCAAACAGAACCAATAAGATATGTATATGTTTATCTATATCTATATCTTATTTTTATATTATAAAAGAAAGTATATATATATTTGTGTGTGTTACTGAAGATTGAACCTAGGGATATTCTACCTCTGAGATACACCCTCACCCATTTTTTTTTAAAAAACATTTATTTTGAAGCAGAGTCTTGTTAAGTTACTGGGCTCTAGTCTTGAAACCACAATCCTCCTGTCTCAGCCTCCCAAATATTGAGATTACAGATGTGTGCTACTGTGCCTGGTTACTAGGACATATGTAGTATATGGAAGAAGAAATTCCCTTTTACTCTTAGATGGTTAGCCTTTTTGTTCTATTCAGGTATTCAACAGATTGAATGAGGCTCACCTACATTGGGGAGAGCAATTTGCTTTACTCAGTCTATTGATTCAACTGTTAATCTTATCCAGAAACACCCCCACATATTCACTTGGTATAATATTTGATCCAATATCTGAGCAACCAGTTAAATTGACACACATAATTAACCATTATAGATAGTATGCAATATTTTTATTTTTAGCTAAAGAATTGTCAATTTCTTTTCAAAATAAATATCTTATTTTTATATTGTAAACGTAATATATGGCCCTTCTTGGTGCTCCACTGAGCTTAGCTCAGCCCCATCAGGGGTCTGGTTATTTTTTGTGCCATTGTGGTTGTGGAGCCTGAGGTATGGTGTCCATATACAAATTATTGTTCCTAGGACTGTGATGTGACCATATCCAAGGCCAGTATTCTAGGGTCTACTTGGAATGACAAAGTCAAAATGGAACTGTAGAAGTGTATGGAGTAGAACTTGCCCTTGAAGTAGAGGCCCATTAACATTTCCTCATCCACACTCAGCACTGTGGGTCTGTGGTTCTCAAAGTGTGGTTCGGGAACAAATGGAGGTCCTTAAAATCCTTCAGGGGATCTTGAGGTAAAAATTATCTTTATAACAATACTGAGATGTTATTTGTCCTTTTTACTCCCATCCTTTCATGACTGCATGATTGATGATGCATAATGTGCAAATTCCAACAGAATGCTCGCAGCAGCAACAGAGTTGAGGATCTGGTTATCTTCTGCTTAGTCAGACAGTAAAGAAATTTACAATATGTAAAATCAATCACTATTGTTACTAAAACTTGTTTTGTTTTGGGAAATATGTTATTTTTATACAAATAGTTTTACCTAAATATTTTATGTATATTAAGATATTGGTTTTTGCTTTTATTTTAAAAGCTAATAAATACATGTTAAATTTTTTTTCTCAGTTTTAATCCATGAAATCCTTTGGGGTCCTTGATAATTTTTAAGAGTTATAAAGGGGTCCTGAAACAAAGAAATTGAGAACCTATTTAATACATATTTTTTTCAAAAAGAAAAAATTACTTTATTATACCTATATGTAAAATGTCTGTATAACACATATTTTTTAGATCACTGATATAATTTAAAAATTGAAAAAAACTCCTGTTTATATTATGTGATCTTAATTCTGTAAAACTGTAGGCTATAGATACATAAAGAACAACTGGGAAGAAATACACAGAAATAGTGCTAATCTTTGTTTGGATTATGAATGACTTAAAGTTTGAATATATTTTTCCTTTTCAAAATTTCTATAGTAAATGTAAATTATTTTGTTATTAAAATACAACATTAGATATCATTTAAACTATAGCATATGCTGATTCTGTGGTAATGATTGTGTGATAGAGTGAATTACAATATATTCCTTTGGACATTTGGGATTTTTTCCAACTCTACATAATTTAGCCTTTGAATATGACTCCTCTCATTTTCAAAGGAAGATAACATCTTTCTAACCCCAGGATGGGCTTTAATCTTTTTTGTTAACCTTTATTTCCTTAAAGAGACCTCTTTTCAAAGAATTTCATTGTAGAGAAAAAAATTTCTGCAAAGGATTGAAAATTAGACATGATGTCAGAACAAAATGAGAACATGAATCTAAATGTAAAATTTTGGGAACCTCTATTCTGAAACTTCCTATATTACATTGAAAGTAATTGCATTCTTTCCTATTAAATTACTTTTGTGCAATCTGTAGATACATCAGAATCCCCCTCATCATTCAAAAACACTCATTGGATGATTCTGTTAACTGGTCACTCTGCTCAGATGCTGTGATGACAAAGGTGAATAATCATGGACCCTTCCTTTAAGGAGCTAACAGTTTGTGAGAGAGTTGGACATGTATAGAACTGAAGTGGTCTGTCAAGTGTTATAGTAGAGGGATGTGCCAAGAACTAAACTATTATACAAAGTCTAGACATTGGTTTATGTACTCAACCAGAATTTATTGAGTTCTAACTTTGCGTAGAGCATAGGGGTATAAAATCATGGCAAATAATTTTGCCTTCTAGAAGTTTAGTTTAGTTGGTGAGACAATTATGCATACACATACATACACCAAAAACAGCTGTGGTAGTTTAAGGCAACATGAGAGTAAGTGCCAGTTACTTATAGCAAATTGAGCTCTATATCATAGAAACATTTGCATAGTTTTTTAGAGAAGAGAACTTCACAGACAGGAAGAGTCGTAAAATCTAATTGCAAAGAGTCTTGCATAAACCTCGAGAAGCAGATTGGACTATGGATCAGAGAGAAAAGAGACAGTACCTGAGGGTGGAGGATGGTAACATAGTGTACATTTTTTGTTCTCTACAGCTCCAAAGTCCTCTTTTTATAATAAATATTTCCTTTTCTGAGATTAAATTCATGGCATAATCTACCTTCACAAGTAATTTAAAACCATAATCACCTAACATAAAATATGGGGTCCTTACAATAATTTAAAGGAGAAAGACAAGTGTAATAAAGAAATGTGTATTTCAGTATATAATGTGTGAGCATGACTGCACAAGTAGCCAAAATGAAGTAGTCAAATGCTTGCATCTACTTGTAATGACTAAGACCGAATTTAGAAGGCAGAAAATTAAGTCATGCTGAGTAAGTAGAGGAAAATGAAAGAGCAGATGTACAGTGGACTCTAGAATAAAACTTTTTTTTTTTTTTTTGCGGTACTGGAGATTGAACTCAGGGGCATTCTACCTCTAGGCTATACCCCCAGCCCCATTTTTTATTCTTTATTTTGAAACAAAGTCTCACTAAGTTGTAGAGTGCCTCACTAGGTAGCTGAGGCTGGCCGCGAAACTGGATCCTCCAGTCTCAGCCTCCTCAATGCTGGGATTACAAGCGTGCGCCACCACGCCCGACTAGACTAAAACTTTTGCTAGAGTAAATAGTGGCAGACTAGACTTGTCTTGTATGATAAGAGAGAGAAGGAAGTAGTATTAATTGCAGTAGGAATAACATATCAAGACAAATTACAGATTGTCAAAGTGAGAAAATGAGGAAGTATGACATTCTTGCAAATGAACTGGACCTTATTTGTGAGTATGTTTTAGAATAATTTCCTGTATTAGGTAGGATGGAGAGGAGACAGAATATTCCAGAAAAGCCGGGTATGGTGGCACACGCTTGTAATCCTAGCATTTGGGAGGCTGAGACTGGAGGATCCGGGTTTGCAGCCAGCCTCAGCTTCCTAGTGAGGCTCTCCGCAACGTAGTGAGACCCTGTTTCAAAATAAAGAATAAAAAAATAGGGCTGGGGGTATAGCTCAGAGGTAGAATGCCCCTGAATTCAATCCCCAGTACCACACACACACAAAAAAATTCCAGAAAATACATTCTATCTCAAAACCACATGTTGAGGTGTACATTCTTGCTTGAGTGTCTGAAAGGACGACAGTAATCACATGCTTTGAACTTAACAGAAAATTGGACATCTATGGAAAAAAGAAATAGCACTAAAGGGGACAAGAGAAAAAATTTGTGATATATCTGGGGGTTATAAGATTGAAAAGATAGAAAAAAGTTATTGAAGAACAATAAACAATTTCAAGTTGTAATTTTCATAACAAATCATGTCACAGAATAAAAACAATAGATTATTAATAAAATGTGTGGAGAACTTTGCATTTTATGCATATGAATAAATACTAATGGTATCTCATTTTCACTGAAAAATATTTGCCTGGGTTACAGATATGATGATCAAAGTATGTACTATCTTTGTTGTTCTCATTGTTTTTTTGTGTCATTGGGGTTTGAACACAGGGGCAGTATACACTCCAAGCCCGATTTTATTCTTTTTTTTTGGTACTGGCGATTGAACTCAGGAGCATTCTACTTCCATCCAGGCTATACCCCCAACTGGCCCCCCCCCCACTTTTTTTTGCGGTACTGGGGATTGAACCCCGGGGCATTCTACCTCTAAGCTACATCCCCAGCCCTATTTTTTATTTTTATTTTGAAACAGGGTCTCACTAAATTGCAGAGGGCCTCACTAAGTAGCTGAGGCTGGCTGCAAACCTGGATCCTCCTGTCTTAGCCTCCCAAGTACTGGGATTACAAGTGTGCCCACCACGCCCGGCTGGAAGCTTGGTTTAAACATTGCAGTACTTTCCAGAAAGTATTATATAAGGGTATTCTGTTATTCATGGAGACATGTTATTTTTATAGTCCAGTATAAATGCATACCAATCACCTTTTCTTGGCACAGAGTGCTTTTCTTGAGTCTCAGGCACAAGATACATGGGTACTTGGTAATTTCCTGGAGAAAAATATAGACTGATTTCAAGTATTGGGATTGTGTATTATCTCTTCTGGGTTTTCAGCATCTATCATAGTGTCTAGCACATAACAGGCATTCAGTAAACGTCTTTTGATTGAATGAAAAAGGGACAAATGAATGTGAAGTGGGAGGTCACTGTGTCATGATTTTTTCCTGGCCTATTCTCTCTGTTCAAGCGTTTGCTTATGCTTCTGTCCAGCAGGGGGAGACCAAGATCCACTTTAAGATCAGAGAACAAAATGGGGAATTTTCTACCTATAGAAATGCAACTGTCAAAAAAGGAAACAGATGAATTTGAAATTGCCAAAAGGTCTCAATTTAGGTGTTTTAATAAAAAATAACTTTTAGAGTGCTAGCTAATCTTGACACCATGTGAATAATATATTAGAGGAAAGTGGCTATTTTTATTTCTTTTTGAAATATGGAACTACCAGGAAGTTTGGAGAAAATAGATTGTCTAGAATTAAATTTGACTCAAATTTGGCTGCTTCCACTTTTTTTTAGATACTTAATATATAGAATATAAGCACTTTAGGGAATGGAATTTTTGCATTACTTACTGAATTATTCCAAGCACCTATTAGAATAGTGTGTAGCACGCATCAGCACTAAATAATTAATGAGACAATAATTAAAATTATACTATCTATAGTAGTTTACATGACTATTTAAAATTAGCATTATATCATAAGTATTTTTGGTTATATTTTAAGTATATACATATAGCATTATCTATATAATCAACTTCATCTTTTCAATAATGTATTCATTATATCCTTTGATTGAAAATAGTCATTAGTGGACCCCACTCCTAGAGATTTTGATTTAATTGATCTGGAATGGAATCCAGGCAGAGACTTCTTATAAAGTTTACTAATAACTTTTAACACACAGCTCAGTCCAGGAAACACTGCTGTAAACTACATAGCCAAACTACTCTTCCAAAAGGTTGTATTGGTTCACAACAGACTTAGTTATTTAGCACATGTAGCTATTTTTGTCAAGACACATGATTATAGTCACAGTTGGTTTGAGTATTCAGTGTCGTCTCCAGTTTCATCAGCATTATCATCACTTGGAGAATATGAGAAATACAGGATTTCTGGTCCTTTCTCTGCCTCACTGAATCAGGATATAAGTTTTAACAAGATCCTTTGGTGATTTGAACACATGTTAAAGTTAGAGAAGTACTGATGTATCCATTTTTATTTGAACTTGTAAAAGTTGTAGAATTTTCCCTCCATATGTTTATTGTTCATTTCTAACTCTTCTTATAAATTGTCACTTTTCCATCCTTTGCATGTCTTAAAATCAAAACTATTTTTTCAGATGTACAAAAATACAAAAAACTTGATAGGATTTTAAATAAGACATGAATGAACTATGAAGTAGAGATCCATTGCCATTGAAATTTTAATCTCCCATCCAAGTACTAACCAGGCCTGACCCTGCTTTACTCCTGAGATCAGGCACTTTCAGGGTAGTATGGGCGTGGAAACACTTCAATGGACGTGATGGACATATACAAAATTATCAGTCCCAATCTCAATGTCGTGCACAGGGAGGGTGAGGGAGTTGGGGGGAGGTGTAGAGTGTTGTCTCTATCACTCTGATGTATGATCACCATGATGTATGATTACGATGAACCAATAAAAAGATAATGGCAGTAGGGAATATGATCTATGACTGTCTCCTAACAATAATATTGAGTTTTCTTCAACTGCATAAATAAAAAACTCTGTTGTTAAAAAAAGATAAGAAATTTGGCTATGCATGGTGGCACACACTTGTAATCCCAGTACTTGGGAACTTGGGAGACTGAGACAGGAGGATCTCAGGTTTGCGGCCAACCTCAGCTATTTAGTAAGGCCTTTCACAACTTAGTGAGACCTTGTTTCAAAATAAAGAATAAAAAAGAAAAATAGGGCTAGAAGTGTAGCTCAGAGGTAGAATACCCCTGAGTTCTATCCTCAGTATCAAAAAAAAAAAAAAGAAAAAAGGAAATTTAAATCTATCTACCTAGAAGCAAATGATACAAAACAAAACAAAAGAAAAATAAAGGAGAGGGATAGGGGAGTGATAGAGGAGATGTCCTGAGCAAAGAAAATTTATTTTATTTATTTATTTTTTATTAATTGGTGCATTGTAATCATACATCGTTGTTAGGTACAAACTGATAAAGGCATACATGCACACTATTCTCATTTAACCCCTTCCCCAATTCCTACCCCACTCCCTCGCCCTCCCACCTTCTCAAGTTCAGTTTAGTGAATGACTTTGATATATTTGTGAAAGTACATCATGTGCGTTAGGGTGTCCCCCCCAACCCCTGAACATCCCCTTCAGTTAAGTCAACTTCTTTGCTTATCTAGGATTTTTCCTTTTTCATCTGGAGACCCTCTTATGCCCCTTCTTCTCCCTAGCCTCCACATATTAGGGAGAACATATGCTTCTTTACTCTTTGTGACTGACTAGTCTCACTTAACATAATGTTTTCCAGTTGCATCCATCTCCCTGCAAATAACATGATTTTGTTCTTTTTTATGGCTTGAGTAAAATTCCACTGTGTACATATCTCATAGTTTTGTAATCCATTCATCTGTTGATGGACATCTTGACTGTTTCCATAGTTTGGCAATTGTGAATTGTGAAGTTCTAAACATAGATACACATGCCTTGGTCTGATAGTTTGGTTTCCATTCTTTTGGGTAGATACCCAGAAGTGGTATTGCTGGATTATATGGTAGGTTCATTCCCATTTGTCTGAGGATTTTCCATACTGTTTTCCAAAGTGGTTGCACTAGTTTGCAATCCCACCAACATGTATTAGGGTTCCCAGTTCTCCACACCCTCACCAGCATTTATTGTTGTTCGTGCTTTTTGTGATTGCCATTCTGATTGAAGTTAGGTGAAATCTCAAGGTAGTTTTGATTTGCATCTCTTTGATTGCTAATGATGTTGAACATTTCCTCATACATTTATTGGGCATTTGTATTTCTTCTTTTGTGAAGTGTCTATTTAGATCCTTTGCCCATTTTGTGATTGAGTTATTTGTTTTCTTAGCTGTGATTTTCTTGAGTTCTCTGTATATCCTAGATATTAGTCCTCTATCAGAGGAGTAGCAGGAAAAAATTTTCTCCCACACTGTGGGCTCTCTGTTGAGGTTCTTGATAGTTTCCTTTGCTGCACAGAAACTCTTCAGTTTAATGCAATCCCATGTATTGATCTTCCTTTGAGTTGCTTGTGCTTTTGGGGTCTTGTTGAGAAAATTTTTACCTGTGCCTATGTGTTCAAGTGTTGGTCCTATGCCCTCTTCAAGTAGCTGTAAGGTCTTTGGCCTAACTTCCAGGTCTTTGATCCACCTTGAGTTGACTCTTGTGCAGGGTGAGAAAGTGGGGTTTATTTCCATTTTCCTGCATATGTTTAACCAGTTTTGCCAACACCATTTGTTGAAGAGGCTATCTTTTTCCAGTGTATATTTTTGGCTCCTTTGTCAAAAATCAGTTGCCTGTAAGTGCGTGGGTCTGTTTCTAAATCTTCTATTCTGCTCCATTGGTCTATGTGTCTGTTTTTGTGCCAATACCATGGTGTTTTTTATTATTGTGGCTTTTTAGTAGAGTTTGAAGTGAGGTAATGTGATGCCTCCTGCATGGTTCTTGTTGCTAAGAACTACTTTGGCTATTCTGGGTTTTTTGTTGTTCCAAATGAATTTAAGGACTGATTTTTCTGTGTCTGTGAGGAGTGACCTTGGTAATTTCATGGGTATTGCATTGAATCTCTAGATCAGTTTTGGGAGGATGGCCATTTTGATGATATTTATTCTGCCTATCCAAGTGCAGGGAAGATCTTTCCATCTTCTAAGGTCTTCATCGATTTCCTTTTCCAGCCTTTTATAGTTTTCCTTATAGAGGTCTTTTACCTCCTTGGTTAGGTTTATCCCTAAGTATTTTATTTTTGGGGGTGGTATTGTGAATGGAATTGTTTTCTAAATTTCTCTTTCAGTGGATTTATGGTTGGCTTCTGATTTTTTAAGATTGATTTTGTATCCAGACACTTTGCTGAATTTGTTGATCAGTTCTATAAGTTTTTTGGTTGAGTTTGTTGGGTCTTCTAAGTATAGTGTCATGTCATCTGCAAAGAGGGATAGTTTTAGTTCTTCTTTCCATATTTTTACCCCTTTGATTTCTTTTTCTTGCCTTATTGCTCTGGCTAGAGTCTCAAGTACTATATTGAACAGAAGTGGTGGTAATGGACATCCTTGTCTTGTTCTTGTTTTTAATTTTCCTTTTACTCCAATTCTCTGCAGTGCTTTTAGCATGAATAGGTGTTGGATCTTGTCAAATGCTTTTTCAGCATCAATTTAGATGATCATGTGATTTTTGTCTTTGATTCTGTTGAATTACGTGGAATTATGTGGATTCTGTTTTGTCTTTGATTCTGGTGAATTACGTGGATTGTTTTTTGTATGTTGAACTGTAAGGTTTTTAAAAGACCCCTCCTCGGGTCTCAGCACTCACCCCAATCAATTACGAGAGTTATCACTTGATGTAATTAGCAAGAGGTGTTTTATTTAACTAGTGTGTTAGGGCCCCCCTCATATCCCAAAACAGGGGCAGAGGAGAAGGGCCCTGAGCTACAGTAAGCAGGGTTTTTAAAAGAGAAGCAGCAAGGTAGGGGTAGAAAGTTTAAGGCATGTTGGGAGGGGTGAGAGGGACAAGTTTTCCAAGACATAAGCATTTCTAGACATACACTGGTCATAACAAGTATAACAATTTAAAAACATCTTGAACAGTCAGAGTGTTCATGGTCACAGCGCCCCGAAAGGCCAGATAAGTACAGAGCAGACATTTGCAAACATATGGCTTACATTCCATTTTCAGAAGTTT
>PVLC010032861.1:0-10842 GCA_004027655.1 Graphiurus murinus
GGAGTACCTCACTAGGTAGCTGAGGCTGGCCACAAACCCAGATCCTCCAGTCTCGGCCTCCCAAATGCTGGGATTACAAGTGTGCGCCACCACGCCCAGCTCCCAACCCTATTTTTTATACTTAATTTGGAAACAGGGTCTCACTAAGTTGCAGAGTGTGTCACTAAGTAGCTGAGGCTGGCCACGCACCCATATCCTCCAATCTCACCTCCCAAGTACTGGGATTAAAGCACGCACCACCACGCTTGGCAGTGATTGTCATTCTAATTAGGGTTAGGTGAAATATCATGGTAATTTTGACTTGCATCTCTCTGATTGCTAATGATGTTGAACGTTTTTTGTGCATTTATTGGCCATTTTTATTTCTTTCGTGAAGTGTATTTAGTTTGTTTGCCTTTTTTTTTTTTTTTTTTTTTTGGTACAAGGGATTGAACCCAGGGGCATTCTACTTCAAGCTACACCCCCAGTCCTATTTTTTTATTCTTTATTTTGAAATAGGGTCTCACTAAGTTGTGGAGGGCTTACTAAGTAGCTGAGGCTGGTCGGGAATCCGCATCCTCCTAAGTACTGGGATTAGAAGCATGCACCACCATGCCCGGCCTACTTGCTCATTTTTTGATTGGGTTATTTTTTTTATCAATGAGTTTCTTGAGTTCCCTGTATATTCTAAATATTAGTCCTCTATCAGAGGAGTGGTTGGCAAAAATTTTCTCCCACTCTGTGGGCTCTCTGTTGAGGTTCTTGATAGTTTCCTTTGCTACACAGAAGCTCTTGAGTTTAATGCAATCCCACTTATTGATCTTCCTTTTAATTTCTTATGGCTTTGGGGTCTTGTTCAGAAAGTTCTTACCTGTGCCAGTGTGGTGTTGGACCTATGTCCTCTTGAAGTAGCTGCAAAGTCTCTGGTCTGACTTCCAGGTCTTTGATCGATCTTGAATTGACTCTTGTGCAAGATGAGAAAGTGGAGCCGGGCGTGGTGGCACACGCTTGTAATCCCAGCATTCGGGAGGCCGAGACTGGAGGATCCGGGTTCGAGGCCAGGCTCAGCTACCTAGTGAGGCACTCCGCAACTTAGTGAGACCCGGTTTCAAAATAAAGAATAAAAAATAGGGCTGGGGGTATAGCTCGTAGATAGAATGCCCCTGAGTTCAATCCCCAGTACCACCAAAAAAAAAAAAAAAGATGAGAAAGTGGGGTTTATTTCCATTTTTCTGCATTTGATTAGCCAGTTTTGCCAACACCATTTGTTGAAGAGGCTATCTTTTTTCCAGTGTATGTTTTTGGCCCCTTTTTCAAAAATCAATTGGCTGTAAGTGTGAGGATTTGTTTCTGAGTCTTCTGATCTGCTCCATTGGTCTATGTGTCTGTTTTTGTGCCAAATCCATGCTATTTCTATTATTATGGCTTTGTAGTATAGTTTGAAGTCAGGTATTGTGATACCTCCTGCATGGTTCTTGTTCCTGAGAACTACTTTGGCTATTATGGGGTTTTTTGTTCCAAATGAATTTTAAAAACTGATTTCTCTATGTCAGTGGGAATGAACCTACCAAATGATTCAGCAATACCACTTCTGGGTATTTACCCAAAAGAATGGAAACCAAACTGCCAGACCAATGCATGCATCTATGTTTATAGCTGCACAATTCAAAATTGCCAAACTGGAACCAGCCAAGATGTCCATCAACAGATGAATGGATTACAAAACTATGGGATATGTACACAATGGAATTTTAGTCAGCCATAAAGAACAACAAAATCGTGTCATTTGCAGGGACATGGATGGAACTGGAAAACATGTTAAGTGAGATTAATCACAAAGAGTTAAAAATCAGATGCTCTCCCTAATATGTGGAAATCAGGGAGAAAGTGGGTAATAGGAGGGACTCTAGACGAAGAAGGAGAAACCTTAGATGAGCAAAGAAGGGAACCTAACTGAAGGTGATGAGAGAGGTAAGCACCCTAATGCACATGATGTACATTCAGAAACAAATCAAAGTCAATCACTAAGCCAAACATGAGGAGAGAGGGGAAGGAGAATGGGGTGGGAATGGGGGAAAGGTTAATTGAGTGCTGTGTGCATGTATGCCTCTACGAGCTTGTAGCTCATTAAGATGTATGATTACAATGCACCAATGGGGGGGGGGGAGTATGGCTTGGAGATAGAATGTCTCTGGGTTTGATCCCCAGTACCAAAAAATAAATAAAGTAGGTCTGGAGGTATAGCACAGAGGTAGAATATCCCGGGTTCTGCCGCCAGTACCAAAAAATAAATGATAAAAGTATGCTATAAAGCCAGACATGGTGGCACATACTTGTAATCCCAATACTTAGGAGGCTGAGACAGGAGGATCACAGGCTCGGGTTTGCAGCCTTAGCTACTTAGTGAGGCTCTCTGCAACTTAGTGAGACCCTGTTTCAAAATAAAGAATAGGGTGTCCCCGCCCCCGTCAATCCCTTTCGGTTAAATCAACTTTGTTTATCGAGAGTCTCTCCTTTTCCATCTGAAGACCCTCTTATGCCCCATCTTCTCCCTAGCATCCGCATATTAGGGAGAACATGCTTCCTTACTCTTTGTGACTGGCTAATCTCACTTAATATAATGTTTTCCAGTAGCATCCATTTCCCTGCAAACAACATGATTTTGTTCTTCTTTATGGCTGAGTAAAATTCCATTGTGTACATATCCCGTAGTTTTGTATGTACATCAAGGTTACTCACTAAATTGAACTTGAGAAGGAGGGAGGGCGAGGGAGCGGGGTGGGAATTGGGGGAAGGGGTCAAATGAGAAATGTGGGCACATATGTCATTATCAATTTGTACTTAACAAAGATGTTTGCTTACAATACACGAATAATAAAAAATAAACTACAGATTGTTGGGGACCATGGGAAAATTCAAATAAATAAATAAAAATAAAAAATAAATAAAGAGTAAAGGGCTGAGGATGTAGCTCAGTGGTAGAGTATTTGCCTAGCAAGCATGAGTCCCTAGGTTCAATCCCCGGCTCTGCAAAAAAATTAAAAATAGAATAAAGAATAGGGCTAGGGATATAGCTTGGACATAGAATGCCCCTGGGTTCAATCCCCAGTTCTACGAAAAGAATAAAAAATAAAAGCATGCTATAAAAACAATGGGGAAACAAGAGTTGGAACTGAAAGAGTTTCATCTTTGCAGTGATGGTTATTTTTCCTGGATAATTTCAGTAGTAAAAAATTTGGTAGTTATAAGCATGAAACCAGAACATCACTAGGCCCAGATCTAATTAATTGCCTATAGTTTTGTTTTAGGCTTCTGCCCTTTTTTTCCCTTATCAGCACTGCCATTAACACAAAACATCTTATCACTCACTGTTATGAGAAATAAGGCACAAAGTCACTCAGCAAAGCAGCTGTGTGGTGTATGCAGCTGCTGTAGAATTTATGACCACAGACTCAGAATTTAAAGTAAGGATTTATCCTTAGCCAAGATTTTTAGATAGAATGAAAGAGTTTGGATTGATAACTAACACTGTTCCTTAACACATTAAATTGTAAGCTCTTTGTTAGACACTTGTACAACTAAAATCCTCTCAGAATTGTTGTGTCTTCAAGGGAGAAGAGATCTAGAGTGGTGCTAATCTGTCATTCCGCTATTTCGTGACATATACATTCAAAAAAATCAGTGAGCTATGCAAAATTATACAATAAAAATCACAGTTTATGGAGAAAAATGGAGCTAATGACATAACACCCAGATGTAGTCCATGGTACTTTAAAAAGGGGGGAGGGGTAAGAACTTCACTTTGTAAAGGTAGGTCAGACAGTTTTATACATGTTTAATAGTTAAGAAATACATAAAATGAGCCAGGCGTGGTGGCGCACGCTTGTAATCCCAGCATTTGGGAGGCTGAGACTGGAGGATCCGGGTTCGTGGCCAGCCTCAGCTACCTAGTGAGGCACTCCACAACTTAGACCCGGTTTCAAAATAAAGAATAAAAAATAGGGCTGGGGGTGTAGCTCAGAGGTAAAATGCCCCTGAGTTCAATCCCCAGTACTGCAAAAAAAAAAAAAAGAGAGAGAAAGAAAAACATAAAATGGGGCATGATAGCACATGTCTGTAATCCCAATACTTGGGAGGCCGAGACAGGGGGATTGCAGGTTTGAAACCAACCTTAGCAACTTAGTGAGGATGTCAACAACTTAGCAAGACCCTGTTTAAAAAATAAAAAGGGCTGGGAATGTAGCTTAGAGGTACAATGTTCCTGGGTTCAATCCCCAGCACCACAAAGAAAAGAAATAATAAATACTACAATAAACACAGCGCTTTACTTTTAAAAAGATATGCAGTTTGCTTTCTTTCAACAGAAATGCAGCTTGTGAGTTGTTGTGAAATGGTGAAAAGAAGGCTATCTGAAATTGGAGGGAAAGTTGTAACTGCAGTTGTGGATGGTTGCAGCTTATAACTCGGGCCACAGATGGATGTTTGAAGTGTATGTTTTGAGTATTCTCTCCTGGCTCAGTTCACCCATGTACCATTGTCTGCATTGACCTAGTGTTTCTCACTGATGAAATCTGCCATAGGCAAATAGAACATTCTCTTGTTTACATTATTGCTTGTATATCAATTGTATTGAAACAAAGTCACATTTTCAAAACAAGTGTTATACCAAAATTGATTTCCTCTTGAAAGAGATAATGGTGTTTCCTCAATGGGTTAAAAACATGGGTCTTGCCTGTTGCTGACTGCTTGTGTGTAGGGATGAGAGAAATAACAAAGTGAAAGATGGGTTTCTAGTTTGAGAAACCAAGTGGAAATGGCACTATTAATCTAGAGTAAATTGCCAGGATGGACGGGGACTAAACATGACCCACTCTCTGGACCTGGGATGAGCTCACATTCCATTAGAGCACCTGGCCAAATAGATGGTGGATACAGAACAGGGCTGGACTCTGATTGGATAGGTAGCCAGCAGGCTCTCCAAAACTTATCTATATGTTGACTAAATTAAAGCAGAGTGGTGGTGCATGCCTGAAATCCCAGTACTTGGGAGGCCGAGACAGGAGGATCGCAGATTCCCAGCCAGCCTCAGCTACTTAGTGAGGACCTCTGTAACTTAGTGAGACCCTGTTTCAAAATAAAGAATAAAAAATAGGGCTGGCCGGGTGTGGTAGCACATGCTTGTAATCCCAGTACTTGGGAAGTTGAGACTGGAGGATCTGGGTTCATGACTAGCCTCAGCTACTTAGTGAGGCTCTACGTAACTTAGTGAGAACCTGTTAAAAAAGTAAAGAATAAAAATAGGACGGGGGCTGTAGCTTGGAGGTAGAATGCCCCTGGGTCCAATCCCCAGTACCACAAAAAATAAAAAAATAAAGCGGAGTTCCAACCTTTAAGTTCAAGTGTTTCCTCTACTGTCTTCACCATCACTCCATTTTAGCAACTAACTCCTATAGCCACAGCTTGGATTTTATCTCAGAACTTCACCTTTTTGTTTGTTTGTGGTCCTGGGGATTGAACTCAGGGGTATTCTACTTCCGAGTTGCACCCCCAGCCCTATTTTTATTCCTTTTTTTTTTTTTTTTTTTTTTTTTTTTTTTTTTTTTTTTTTTTTTTGTGGTACTGGGGATTGAACTCAGAGGCATTCTACCTCCGAGCTATACCCCCAGCCCAATTTTTTATTCTTTATTTTGAAACCGAGTCTCACTAAGTTGCAGAGTGCCTCACTAGGTAGCTGAGGCTGGCCTCGAACCCGGATCCTCCGGTCTCAGCCTCCCAAATGCTGGGATTACAAGCGTGCGCCACCACGCCCGGCTTTATTCCTTATTTTGAAACAGGGTCTCACTAAGTTTTTTTTCCTTATTTTGAAACAGGGTCTCACTAAGTAGCTGAGGCTAGCTGCGAGCTCATCCTCCAGTCTCAGCCTCCCAAGTACTGGGATTACAAGCATGGGCCACCACACCCAGCTTAGAACTTCACCATTTTAAACTCCAATGACCATCCTCTTTGACTAAATTTCTATCAGTCTGTGTCTCCTGGGCCTTCTGATGGGCTTCATCAAGACTTCTAGTCTTTTACTGAAAATACTTTTCCCCCAAGTATTTCCAGCCTCCTTCAGACCTCATGCCACCCCATATTCCATTTCTAGAACTAGTCTCACTCACTCACTGTATCCTTATCAACTGATGTCCATCTCTGTTTCTCTTGTCATGCTATAAATTCCCCTGTCCTGTAGACTTCTCTATTTCCATATCTCACACTGAGGTTTGAGTGTATTGTCTAGGATTTGTGGTATAGTGATTGATTTCCATTCTTCAGCTGGGCCCAGTAATATATATTCTACCTTATAATGAACCTAGAGGTTTATAGACTTGCTTCTGTGTTCATTGTTGCACTGAACTCTTCAGGATTTTCTTTATCTTTTATTTCCTAAGTATAACTACAAAGGAAAAATTTAGACAGCTCTGAGTACTATTGCATAATATTTTACTAGCCTTGTATTATGATTAAAAGCATATAAACCAGGCATGGTGGCACACACTTGTAATCCCAGTACTTGGGAGACTGAGACCGAAGGATCCAGGTTTGTGGCCAGCCTCAGCTACTTAGTGAGGCCCCTCCACAACTTAGTGAGACCCTGTTTCAGAATAAAGAATAAAAAATAGGACTAGGGGTGTAGCTTGGAAATAGAATGCCTGTGGGTTCAATCCCCAGTACTACAAAAAAAAGCATATAAGCGGGGCATGATGGTACAGGTTGTAATCCCAGTACTTGGGAGACTGAAATAGGAGGATCACAGGTTCACAGCCAGCCTCAGCTACTTAGTGAGGCCTTTCCCTACTTAGTAAGACCCTGTTTTAAAATAAAGAATAATAAAAAGAGCTGGGATTATAGCTTGGAGATAGAACGCCCCTGAATTCAATCCCCAGTGCCGCAAAAAATAAATGAAAACAGCATATAGCCCAAAACATCTAAACCAGATCTGATGTTTTCTGTTGCTTTAATGAAAATTCTTCCTTATAAGTGTTTTTAGCTTATGTTAGAAATTTGAGGACCAATGAAGCATGAAGTAATTGAAAAGAATATTTTGTAACATTCTCTTTGGGAAGCCATCTGCTTAGTAGCCAACTAACCATTCTGTTAGAATCTGGTTTGGAAAATGGTATGGATAGAAGTATGTTCACGAGGAAAGGGTCATTTTGATCACTTTAATTTTCATTCTGTTTTAGATCTTTTTGGGGGGAGAGAATGATACTGGGAATTGAACCCAGGAGTGCTCTACCACTGAGTTATATCCCCAGCCCTTGTTATTTTTTATTTTGAGACAGGGTCTCAAACTTGCAATTCTCCTCCTTCAGCCTCTTGGATCAATTTTTATATATGGAATGCTTGTGGTTATCTTTACTATTCAGGGAGCACATAAGGACTGTTTATTCTCAAGATGTGTCCATTTTGAATGTTACTACCCAAAGACACTCATACACAACAAAGTGGGAGAAATAATGGTATTTATATGTTAATTCCATGAGACCCTACATTTAACACTATTCCCTCTGGCCATATACCAGGTGGAAAAAAGCTAGGACTTCACTATTAAAAATATCAAATCAGATAGTTCCAGCTGGGGTTTCCCAATCATTTAAAAGGCAAAATATGAGGTCATTCACTTTAGATATTAAATTTGAGGTGCTTATCTTTGCTTTATTGACTATATTGCTGGAAGTTTTTAGCTTTTGCTTTTTCTCCTTAAAAAGAAACATTGAAGTTTCATATGGAATCAGTTGTTTTCCCCCAAATTATCTATCCTTGGAATATCTAATTTGTCAGTATACTAATCTAAAAAGTTGAGCCACTAATTGGATTTAAGTACCACAGGACTCTTCAGCACATTATTTTAATCAATTTGTTGGAAAGATCAATATTCTTGTGACTGAATGCATATGAAGCAACTGAATGAGTTACATCAGGAGGTTGTCACATCCAATTCCATGGAGATTTTAAGAACAGATTCTTAATTGTATATCTGAAGTGGTTTGGGGTCTTCCAGTGAAATTTGGCTGGATGTAGTGGCGCATGTCTGTAATCCCAGTACTTGAGAGGCTGAGATGGGAGAACCACAGGTTTGAAGCCAGTCTCTACAATTTAGCAAGACCCTCAGCAACTTAGTGAGACCCTGTTTCAGAATAAAAAGTGAAAAGGGATGAGCATGTAGCTCAGAGGTGGAATACCCCTGAATTCAATTCCAGTACATACATACATACTTACATAAGTAAATAAATAAATAATGGGCTGGGGTTACAGCTCAGAGGTGGAATGCCCCTGGTTCAATCTCCAGTATTCCAAAAGAGGAAAGAAAAGAGAAGAGAAATTTGTCTGGAAACAGAAAGCTGTGATACCTATCTAGGCCAATGTTTCTGGATCCCCATCTTATGTGGACATTATCTGATTTAGTAGCTAATACTGAAGGTAAGGCAAGAAGTTATCCTCATTTTCTTTTTTAAATTATTTTTTTATTTAGTGCCATTTAAAAGTCACAGAGTAAGCCGGGCGTGGTGGCGCACGCTTGTAATACTAGCATTCGGGAGGCTGAGACCGGAGGATCCGGGTTCGAGGCCAGCCTCAGCTACCTAGTGAGGCACTCCACAACTTAGTGAGACTCGGTTTCAAAATAAAGAATAAAAAATAGGGCTGGGGGCATAGCTCGGAGGTAGAATGCCCCTGAGTTCAACCCCCAGTACCGCAAAAAATAAAATAAAATAAAAGTCACAGAGTAGCTTGTATTACATATGGTTGAGTATTATCTGGTTGAGATTTTTTTTTAAGGCAGTTCTAAAGACCTTTTTGTATTAACTGCTATAGAAGATAACATGGACATAATGCAGTTCTTGTTTTTGTTTTTTGGGGGGGGTTTTTTGTTTGTTTTTTGTTTTCGGTACTGGGGATTGAACTCAGGGGCATTCTACCTCCGAGCTACACCCCCAGCCCTATTTTTTATTCTTTATTTTGAAACCGAGTCTCACTAAGTTGCGGAGTACCTCACTAGGTAGCTGAGGCTGGCCGCAAACCCGGATCCTTCGGTCCCAGCCTCCCGAATGCTGGGATTACAAGCGTGCACCACCATGCCCGGCTCATAATGCAGTTTTTAAAGCATATGGCTGACGTTTCAGTGACTACCGTAAAGGGTTACAATTAATTTAAATTGCAGTTTTTAAAATTAAAAATTATATATTGCTATTTGTGCTTACAACACCACCCCCAGCATAGAGAGGTTTTGATTCTGAAAAGGTTTATTCCATGCCATTATTTATGTACATAGATTTTATTTCTTTGTATTAGTCATTGTGGTTAAGTGATTTATTGATAGCTGGTGAGTCACAAGTATGTTTCTCATTCTCTTCTGAGTCACCTAGCTACATGCTAGTTTTGTTTATTTTCTTTCCTTTCTAGATCTTTCACCAGAAAAAAAAAAAAAAGGTATTTCACAAGTTGGTAGGTTAAAATTTGAATTTGCTACATTAACTGATCTGGAAAATGGCAAAATAATAATAATAATACTCAAAAGTCCCATTGATTTAGAAAAATTTTACTTAATACCGAATGTTTTAGTCCCATGCACTCTGTTGTGCTTAGGTATACAAATATTTGTGTAAGACACATGTATTATATGAGAAATTTAATTTTGGAAAAGGGGAACAGTAGGGTGCAGAGACATGTTACAGATTCTGTGGTAGGAAAAGATTAGAATCAAGGCCCAAAGGAAGGTAGGTATTTATGTAGATAAGTTGTTATGTAGAAGCTGTGTATTGCAGCTCCTTGAACAGCTGTACCTACATGGTTTTTATCTCTTGGTTAGAATAGGATATATATGTTAGAAAAGAAGCAACTGTATTCAGCCCTATCCAATTCAACATTGAAAACCTGGAGAAAGATATGCTTTAAAAATAAGCCAAAAATCTGGTTACAAAAATGTAACTTTGTTTATATATTTATTTATTCTTGATCCTGGGATTGAACCCAGGGACGTTCTGCCTCCAAGCCACATCCCCAACCTTTTTTTTTTTTTTTTTTTTTTACAGTGTCTTGCTAGGTTGCTGAGGCTGGTCTCAAACCTGTGATCCTCTTGTCTCAGCCTCTCAAGTACTAGGATTACAGGCATGCACCAACCACACCCAGTTTAACTATAACTTTAAATAATGATTTCCTGTTGTTTTATACAAAGATTCTGCTGAATTTCTGAGACTTGCAACAACAGCAGGATATCAAAGTGTATCAGTGTTACTAAGTGATAAGGTAGCACAATTGTTGAACATTTGGGAGACTTTTAGCAGAAGTTCATTATTTCCAGTGTCTATCACAAAAACTATAAAGGAATCTTGCAGTTAATGAGCTTCTACAAATGAGAGAATATAGCTGGGTGTGGTGTTGTACATTTGTAATCCCAGTAGTTGGGAGGCTGAGACCAGAGGATCGCAGGTTCACAGCCAGCCTCAACAACTTAGTGAGGCCTTCTGCAACTTAAACCCTGTTTCCAAATAATAAAATAGGAACAGGGTGTAGCTCAGGGGTAGAATGTCTCTGGGTTCCATCCCTAGTATCACAAAAAAAGAAAAAATGTATTACATCAAAGTGAACTGAGGGTGATTCTGAAGTATTTAAATTTAGCACTAATTTGTGAGTGTGTAGCAGAACTGTCTAGTGCAATAATCAGTAAATAATCTTACAAAATATATGGTGGTAGGCAATTGAACCTTTTTTAGTCTCAGTTTTCTCATCTTTAAAATGGTGATAAGCCAGGTATAGTGGCCCAAGCTTGTAATCCCCATACTTGTGAGGCTGAGACAGGATGATCACAGGTTCAAGGCCAGC
>PVLC010032862.1:0-17766 GCA_004027655.1 Graphiurus murinus
GGTACTGTGTGGGTGTGTGTGCGTGCTTGGGAAGCGTAATAGACCGTGCTTGTGTGTTTGGAGGTATAGAATAAGTTTGCTGCATACTGGTGCTGGGGGGTGTAGGGAGAAATGGAGCCATTTGTTGATTCAAACCAATTTTTTTTCCCTTGAGTTAGTACCCAATCTGTAGCTAAGAACCGCTGACTACAGCATATTTCCGAGTGTAAGGTTTTTTTCTTTTCTTTTTTTTGTTCCTCTGACAGCCAAGACCTAACTCTTGCCTGATCTATGTAGCTGCATTGTTCAAATTACAAAGCTTAGGTGACAGAACTGCTCTATTTTTCCGGGAGCCCCCAACACACCTGTCATCAGATAGAAGGGAGAAAGCAGAAACCATCGCTTTGCTTAGAAACTCAGCAGATGATTGAAATTATTTCTTACTACTAATTCCCCTTTTAGTGGAGATAAGCCGCTTTGTTCGGCTGTAAATGAAACATTAGGGTATTAACCGTGGAGCCAGAAGTATTGGGGAAGCTACGATTTTATCTGCAGCAGGAACATTTTGGGCAATAAATTGTTTTGTTGGACAGAATACTAAATCTCTTGAGTTACAAAGAAGCAGAGCTCATTAAGGGGAATGCTTAAAGCAGAAAGAAAGAGGCGAGACAAAAAGCTTATTACCTTTGTTGTGGGGATTGAGGGGGTGTCTGCAGGTTTTCATGTATATGTAGCATGGAAGAATTATGCGGCACAGTTATTAAATAGATGTGTCTGTAGACTTACAAACACTGTATGAATATGTCCAAGGGACAAATACATTTCTGAAATATCAATAGCAATCTGCAATAAGTTATGAATTTTGGAGTACATATTTATCCTCAAAGACTGGGTTTTCGTTTCCTGTGGGTGAAATTTCCCCGTCCCTTTGCCACATCCTTCAGATTAATCGGCTGGCATGGTTACATAAATGTTTGTAATAGAAAAGACTAAGTGTCGGGTGATCCAAAATATTGTCGCAAAATACATACCTAAATTAAGATAATTATGTGCGGGAGCATCCATCAGCAGGGGTTGGCAGGGAGGGCAGTGTGCCCGTGATGGAGAGGAGGCCTTGCTAGGGAACTAGAGTTGTCCTGGGTGGTGGCTTCTGGGTCCCCTGGGTGCCCCTGGCTTGTAAGTGTCAAGGGAGGGGCTTGCTCTTTTGCCAGTAGCCAGGGCACAAGCAAGATGCAAGGGATGATAATGCCCCGCTACCCTCTGCTGTGCACCCAGGAGCCGGACTGCAGCCGTCTGACTTTGTCTGTCCCTACTTGTAGCTCCTTGCTGCCTTTGGGAGGAAGGAGGTCCCCAAATCCTGGCACCAGAGGAGGTTAGAACAGTGTAGACAGGAACACCACTGTTGCAAGTGGGTTAGAATTCAGTGAGATCTATGGTGGGGAGACTCATGTGCCCTTTTCTGATTTGCTCCTTGAATGATTCAGGATGTCTTTTCACAGACTCCTGCCTGAGAGGTTTTCATTGCCATTTCTGCATTGTCCTATATGTCCAGATGCCTAGGCGGGTGCCCAGGACACAGTAGCAGCCTAAGACTCTGAGGAATTCAGGCACTCTGAGTTTCACCCTGGACTCAACACTGTTACAAGGTCTGTTTGTTCCACATCTTAGCTCTTTCTGCAGAAGCAAGGACCACACTGCTCTAAGCACAGCAGGAAGGTGGGTTTGCACAAATGCACACTAGGAAGCACACACATACAGATTCACGCGAGCTTTAGGAAAAACTTGAGGCCTGCCTTGCTTTGAGAAAACTCAGAAGATGAAGCATCAAATCTGGTTCCTTGTAGGGACAGGGGTGTGGATCAGGGGTAGAGTAAGCACTTGCCCAGCATGCAGGAGGCCCAACACCAAAAGTAAAATAAAACAACAACAGTAAAAAACTGGTTGTAAAAATGGTAAATAATGATATCTATATCTATTTATCTATATATATATAATTATTAAACGTCTATGTATTTAATTTAAAAATGTACTAAATTATAAGCTCTTCCCCACAAATGGGACCCTCTTTACCTTCCATCTTGGGATCTGAATGCAGTGGCAGGAAGAGATTCTTGAAGACAGCAATAGGTTAGAATTGAGTGGATTGTATCTAAATCCAGCATGTATTTAAGACATGATTCAAATGACAAGGTATTAAGCTTGTCATTCATTGTGCAAGTGACTTCAGGACCACTTACCTGCGGACCGCAGGACACCGACCGGCCTGTCATCACTAGTTTAGTGGCGCACCAGACGTGGAGTTGAGTTAATTCCACCTAACTGTCATGTAGAGGACGTTTTGAGTCTACTTGAGATGAGCAGAAGCATAGATGGAGTTGGACATGGATAGAACCTGCTAGTGACAGGAAGAAAGCAGTGTCTAGAAACTTCTATGAACTTTAAAGATGGCATCAAGGAGTGAGAGGAATAAAGGGAGGGAGATGGGAGTCAATAGCTTTCCATGTACGGAGACTCTGAAGGTGAGCTCTATGGTGTTGATTCACAAAGTGACTATTACATGAGGAAACTCTCCAGGTACAGGGAAGGATGCTGACATATGTGTTCAGCCCCATGTCGGCCCTTGTAGTTAAGCAGTAGGTTGGTATGGTGAGCAGGCAGAGGTCAAGAGTTCTGGCTCAAGTCTTGCCCAGAGCACAAGCCAGGTAACCCTGAATACACCTGAGAATTTCTCAGAGCCTCCATTTTCTCATGACATGATAAAATGACCCAATTTCTAAACCCCCCACTTGCCTCTCAAAAATCTCAGCTCCACAGACAACAAAAGCTTTATTTCTTTTTTTTCATGTTTTTGCATGCTTTTATTGGTCCATTATAGTCTCATGTCATCATATTGACAGTGACATACATGCACACAGCACTCGGTTCCCCCCGCCCCACACACTGCCTCCCTAACTCCCCTCTTCCCCATACAGAGTACTGAGATTGACATTGGGATTTTCACATATGAACACGTAGCCAATAGTAGTAATTCCTTCCATGAACCTCACTCTTCTCCCTCCCCCTCCCTTAGACCACCTCCCTGCCTCCTGTGAGGTTTCTCCTCCATTATCTGGAGTCCCTCTGGTATCCCCATTACTCCCTAGCTTCTGCATATTAGAGAACACATATGACCCTTCACTTTCTGTGGCAGGCTAATCTCACTTAACATAATGTTCTCCAGGTCCTTCCATTTTCTTGCAAATGACATAATTTTGTTCTTCATTACTGCTGAGTAGAATTCCATTGTGTGGATATGCCATAATTTTGTAATTCATTAACTGCCATGATATCCATGATTCTTTTCTTATGGTCTTCAGGAGATTAAAAATCCACACTCAGAGCAACTGGTGGGCCATTTAGCTTCCCTCAATGGCTCTGTTCCTGGAAACTTTCATGAACGTATTGATCAGGCATAAGCTCCAGCAGAATTCCATATGGAAAAAGGAAGAGAATTGGGTATGCCCATCTGAAACATACCAGAGCATCCATGATGAATGTCTCAGATCTTCCTGCTCACAGTATTAGCAGCTCCGACAGTCTGTGATTGCAGAGGAGCAAAGGGCTGGATCCTGGATGTTTTTTCTGAGTGACATTTACAGTACCCTTAAACTTATCATACCTTAGTTTCATCATCTGTAAAATGGGCACAAAGAACTTCTGTGACCTCAATGTCAGAAATTTTGGAGAAAATGAAGATGGTGGATTTAGTTAATGTCTAATGTAGTGTCTTAAAGACTCAATATATGGTGGGTGTTATGATTACTATTGTTATATTAACTTGGGAATAGGGAACAATGGGAGAATTCTCGAGGTGGTCCAAAAGGAGAGAAGACCTTGTCAAATTCACAGACATTTTGAACAGCTTTTCTTTGACTTCTTGCCTAACACATACCATCTTTAGATCTCTGTATACCTAAAGCGCTCTCTGGAAGGGACATTTTTAATTCTTTCAGCAGTCTGACAGAGAGTGAACATTGAGTTGAAATGAAGTGGTGTTGAGTGCAGCCAGAAGTCTCAGCCACTCAGTGAAACCAGCTGGGCCTGAAGCTGAGTCCCTGTGGCCTCATGCAACCAGGCCTCAGGTGTTCTCACCATCGAGTCAGACTTTGTGGAGAAGAGGCTTCTGAGATGACCCTTTTGAAACATAATCTTCATCATAAAGTGGAGTTAAAGAGCACCCCATGAGATCCCGGGGCTTCTGTAGCAAACTACAGTCTCACCAATTTGATGACTTTAAACAACAAAAATGTATCGTGTCCCAATTCTCAAGGCTGAAAGCCTAAAATCAAGATGTCAGGAGGGTTTGTTCCTTGGAGAGACTCTGCAGGAGAATGTGTTCCCTGACTCTCTCCTAGCTTCTGGCAGCTTCCAGCCAACCTTGACATATCTTGTCTTATGGAAGCATCCCTCTAACTCCTGCTCCCATTCTCCCATGGCCTTTTGCCCCTCTTGTCTCATCTTCTCTTCTTAACAAGTATTCATCAATGGACTTAGGGCCCACTCAAATGTAGGATAACCTGATATCAAGATCCTTAACTTAATTACATCTGCAAAGACCCTGTTCTTAAATAAGGTCACACTCACAGGTATTGGGGGTTATGACAATGTTATGTTTAGATATAGAATGTTCTCTGGATCACTCATATGTTAACGTTCAGAGTTGATATAATTAAGTGATGAGGGCTGTAATCTCATCAGAGGATAAATTCATTGTAGTGGATTTACTAGGTGGTAACCTAGGCAGGTGGGGTGTGGTTAGAGGCATGACTTTGGGGATTATATATTATCTCACCTCCCCTTGCTGACTTTCTTGCTTCCAGGCCTCCATGTTGTAAATGCAGACCAATCTACCTCTCTCTCTCTCTCTCTCTCTCTCTCTCTCTCTCTCTCTCTCCATACCCTTAACATACCCTGAGGTCTGCAGACTAGTCTGGCATGGACTAAACCTCTGAAACCTCCAGAACTGTGAGCACATAAATCTTTCTTCCTCTAAGTTGTGTGGTCAGTTGTTTTGGAATATAGCAATGAGAGTGCTGACCAAAACAGAAGTGGGTATATCTTTTTAGGGGTGACACAAGTCAACTCACTACCATTTTACTGTCAGGCACCCTTGGTTGGAGGAACAGTTTAATTCAACTTAGACCATTCAAGGAGTCATAATAATAACAAGAGCTGACTTCTTTCTGTGCGCTTATTTTGTGCCAGGCATTGTGCTAATTGACTTTAGGCATTGTTAATCTCAGCAACCCTATGAGGTAGGTAACTCACTCTTACTCTACTGATGAGTGAGAAATCGAGCCTCTGAAGGGGAAGGTCATTTGTCTCAGTCACTCAACCAGGAAAGCGACACAGTTGGGATCTAAATCCAGATTATTCCAATTCTGGAGCTCCTGCTTTGAACCTCTCTGCTGGAAGCTCCCACATTTTGTCACGCAGAGGAATCTCCTGGGATTGCTAAAGTCCCACCTACCCCAAGTTCCATATCTACAGAGATTGTGATTCTGGAGAGCTGGGGGAAGGGCCAGGATCTGTACTTAAAATAACTACGTTACATAATTCTACCCCCTTTCCCCTCCCACTGAACTCATCCTTCAGGTAACTGCAGTCCCAGCGCAGACTCTAGCAACATATTCAGATTATCCTTAAAGACAGAAATCCTCAAAAGTAAAATTCACAGTAGAGCTTGATATGCTTCTTAAATTTTCATTTTATTTTATTTATTTTTTAATTATTTTTTAGCAAGACACTCTGGGCCTACAGCTTGCCCTTCTCAGCATACCCTTTGCCTGGTTGCTCATGAACACCTTTGGTGGTATCCTCCACCTGCAGGCAGGAATATGTGAACTGCTCATATTGTTCTTAGCCCCTTGCTACAGTTGAGTCTGCTTGCTCTTGTTGAAGCTTTTAAGTTTTCCACTCGGATGCCTCTCGCCGAGCTAGGGGCAGAAAAAAATCCTCTAGCAGAGCACAGTGGACGAGCCTCAGTCCTGCAATAATCCAGTCAATTAAAAATTGATTTCAGTTCCCAGCAGCATGGCACTGATGTCACGGGGAGTCTGCGTCCACACTGCCCTCGGTGCACATGCCCATGAAGTGATGTTTACAGGTTCTTCTGTCATGCAGAAAGGGGTGCATTCGATAACCTTCATTACTGAAGAAGCAAAATCGAAGTGTCACCTACCACCGTGCCATTTGGTTTCTGGCGTGTTGGTCTGCCAACCTTGGAGCCATGTGTGAAACTCAGGAATAGAAAGGGGCAGAAGTATGGAATCGATACTGATGCCACAGATGTAAGAGGGCCTATCCAAAACACAGCCCCAAGATAGCCCAGGAGAATTTGCCTGAATGAAAGAAACGTGCAGCAGTGTTAGCAAATCAAGAAGACTTAAGCTGCCCGATAAAATTATTATTCTTTTAAAATTTTATCTTCTGTGCATTTATTTTTAATCACACAGTAGTTGGCATAAATTCATTCTCTCTGTGAAACAAGTCAAATTAGACATAAATATGCAAAAAAAAAAATAGAGCAAGCCATGGAAAATTTCCAAATTTCAGATAGCCTCCAAATCGCATTGCTTTCCTGCAGGAGGTAACCTTTGTACGTAATTAGCAGTTGCTCCAAACTTCCTTCGAATAAACTCTCAAACTCAGCTTAAAACCATGGCAGGTGTCTGGACCAATCCATACACAGGTGGATGGATTGATAAACAGATAGTCAAACATTTGGCTAGATAGGCAGACAGATTAGATGGATTAAAAGTGAAGAAAAAAAAACAGATTGAAAAATAATTTGGAATCCAAACAGCTGGGCAGGGGGAATGTTTCGATTTTACTGTTCCTTCTCTGTGTGGTACTGGCTATTGGCCAATTTATTTTTCAACTTCTTTGAACCAGGCTTTCATTATCTATATACTGGGAGAGCAATATCCTTGTTGCTTGCTTCCAGAATTGAAGGCGACAGTGAGGCCCTGATAAAAGGTATTTGAAAATGTTATAGGCTCCACAGATACATGGGCGCAGGAGGAGCCCTGGCATGTTCTGCTTCGTCCATGTGTTATGACCCTGCGCAGGAGGCCAAAGACTTTCTAAATTGCATAAAGGAAACTCAATTGTCCTGTAAAAATGGCTCTTGAGGAATTTCATATTGAAGCTCATATCATATCTCCACAAGGTTCACTCCAAAAGAGAGGGGCTATTGTGTATTAATAATATAGCAAGCATGCCACAGGTGAGATATTTTTTTTTCCTTCCCTTTCTTTTTTCTTTTTTCATGTTGTCAACATATTTTAAAGATACACTCCCATCTTCCACGTGGCTGGACTAATCCCAAAGTAAAGGCATCATTCAAACGTAGAATCGATTTTGGCCAAATGGGAATATATACATTTGGTTGTCAGAATTCAGCTGTGATGAGCAACTTCTTTGAAAATATGTTTAAAAATTCACCGAGTCTTGTCTGAAGACTAACCTGTAAGGGAGGATCAACTCACTAATTCAGTCCTGGACACTGTTCAGTGCCCTGGAAGTGGTGGTTGATAATTTCCCTTTGAAGTGAAAAATAGTGAGTGTGTTCCTGACTTCCATTATTAATCTTTAATAATCCCAGATTAAGCCATTGTCTTTTGATACAAATGAATATCATCTTTAGAAAGTGATCTCAAGTAAAATTTAACAAATAATATCCCGTCCCCTGCATTTGAGAATGTCCATTAAGGGGTAGGAGAAAATATAGATTCTTTGCTGCTCTTAGCAGGGGTGGGGGAGGGGTCATGGCTGAGAGCAGGGCACTTCAAAATACTTGAACTTCAGTGGTAGGAAATGTTTATTTTCTTGGCTTCCAAATCCATATGCATAATTTGAATATGAATAGCTTCCAACACTAAGTATGTGAGATTTCCCTCTGTTAGTTACAGTATTTCAGATGAGCCTAATTGGACAGCCCCTGGCACAGAATGTGGTAAATATTTTGTGGAATGTGAGTCTGATAGTGGGAAGCCTGGCTCCCTGAGAATTCCATTGGATAGGACGTCGTAACTTTGAATCCCACATCAACAGCAGGGGCAGCTCAGCTGTAGAAAAATTCCTTTTTTGATTGCATGCTACCAAATCTGCGAGCCAGGGTCCATAGAAGCAGAGAGACGAGGAGGCAATTCCTAACACATGGTAGAAAATTTGAAAGTCTTGCCTTGAAGGGAACGGTGAGCCCAGAACTTCTTGTTTATGATACAGTTCTGGCATGAAAGGAAGCTAAATTTTCCTTGGGTTATCTAACCACTTGTCCCCTCTCCCCCAGCTTTATTGAAGTAAAGTTGACAAATAGGAACTGTGCGTATTTAAAATGTACCACTGAATCTTTGGACATAGGCATACTGTGTGAAGTGGTCACCAGATTTGATCCAATCAATGTATTGGTAATCTCACATACTTTTCATTTTAGTGTTTTGTTTTTGGCAAGAATAGTTATAATCCACTCTCTTAGAAAATGTCAAGTATGGCCGGGCATGGTGGCGCATGCTTGTAATCGCAACATTTGGGAGTC
The DNA here is from genome assembly GCA_004027655.1 of Graphiurus murinus. NCBI lineage: Eukaryota > Metazoa > Chordata > Mammalia > Rodentia > Gliridae > Graphiurus > Graphiurus murinus. The sequence goes on from PVLC010032862.1 coordinate 8,558, forward strand.
TGAGACCGGAGGATCCGGGTTCGTGGCCAGCCTCAGCTACCTAATGAGACACTCAGCAACTTAGTGAGACCCTGTTTTAAAATAAAGAATAGAAAATAGGGCTGGTGCTATAGCTCAAAGGAAGAATGTCCCTGAGTTCAATCCCCAGTACGGTAAAAAAAAAAAAAAAAAAGAAAGAAAGAAAGAAAATGTCAAGTATAAGCCAGGCGTGGCGGCACATGCTTGTAATCCCAGTACTTGGGAAGCTTAGACTGAAGGATCCGGGTTCATGGCCAGCCTCTGCTACTTAGTGAGGTCCTTGGCAGCTTAGTGAGACTTGTTTCAAAATAAAGAATAAAAAATAGGACGGGGGTGTATCTTGGAGGTAGAATACCCCTGGGTTCAATCCCCAGCACTGCACAAAAACAAAACAAAACAGGTCTACGATATGTATTAGTACGGTGTTTGTCTTTCTGTGTCTGGATTATTTCTCTTAGCATAATGCCTTCCAGGTTCACCCAAGTTGTAGCACAGGTTACCTTTTTTGGTAGGTGAATAATACTTTATTTTTTATATATCATGTTTTCTTTTTATCATCTGCCAATGGACACTTCTGTTGTGTCCATGTCTCAGCTATTGTGGTTAAGACTGGAATGAACATGGTGGTGCAGATACCTCTTGGAGATCATTTCTCTCTCTCTGGATAAATACCCAGAAGCAGGATTGCCAGATCATATTGTAGTTCTATTTTTAATTTTTAAATGAACTCCCATGCTGCTTTCCATATGGCTCTTCTGATTTACATCCCCACCAACAGTGTACGTACAAGGGTTCCTTTTCCTCTACATCTTGACAACCACTGATTATCTCTCTCTCTTTTTTTTTTTTTTGTCTTTCTGATAATAGTCATTCTGACAGGGATGAAGGGGTGTCTCTTTGTGGATTTGATTTTCATTTCCCTAGTGATTAGCAATGGAGAACACCTTTTCACGTACCTGCTGGCCGTTGCTCTGTCTGACTGATTAGTAACTCCCCTCTGCCTTTGACCAGGTCTACCCAACTTCCAGAAGAGACCTTCCCAGTCACTGGCTGGAGCCCATATTTTAAGACACTTGCATATCATTTTCTAGGCTAGTGTCTTCTAAGAGATGCCCAGTCAAGGACATTAAGTGCGTGTATTTTATATGCAGGTGAGCATTCGATATGCAAATGAGCACCCAAGATGCAGGTTGGCACCCGATATGCAAATGGGCATCTGATATGCAAATGAGCATCTTATATGCAAATAGGCATCCGGTATGCACATGAGCATCTAGTATACAAACATGCCCCAAGTTAATGTTGCACTGGATTTTTTTTAAGACACGTTGGTATGTCTTACCTCCAACCAACAATGTTATTAAGTAATTTATAGTAGTTAAATAATGTAAAATAGTAAGTGGCATTTGCTCTATTTGAGCAGTCAAGAGAAACAGGAAGAGATGGGAATTTATCTTGATGGCATCTCACAGGTCACTCACCACCAGAGGTGGGTCCCCAAATTTGTAACGTGCCAAAGGTTTGTGCTTCCTGCTAATGCTGGCTGAGCACCTCCATGGTCACAGGCATTGTGTGGAGCCTTTGGCATGAGCGACCTTTGTAGAGAGGTGCTGTTACACCTGTTTTGCAGTAGAGGAAATAAAAGCTTCAAGAATGCAGACAACTTGCACACGAGCCACCTAGACAGACCTGAGCCTCAGAAGGCAGCCATGCTGTGCTGCGACTTTGGAAAGAGGCAGTGAGCCTGTGGATTTCAAGAGAATGTTTTCCCAACAAGCTGAGTACACTTTTTTTTTTTTTAATTCTCTGAGCTCCTCCTACCACATCTTTATGGGGTGGACGTCTCCGTAGGTGGAAAGGTCCTTCTTACCCAGGCAAAAATGGATGTGAGCCCTGCAGGGATATTGCATGAGGGGTCGGCAGCCAGAGAGAAGTTCCTGGGTTCAATCGTTTGAATCCCTGGGAGTAGACCTTTGGTTTGAGGTTCCCCCTTCTCATCTCTGCTCAAGGGGGTAGACGTGATCCTCTCCGCAGCTCTAAAGATGCCTACTGAGCCACAAAGGGTATCCTCGTGGCTACAGTAATAAGCCATAAGGGTGCATTTTTTCCAGCTGGGGAGTGCATTCCCGCTAAGTGCATGGCTGCTAAGCTCATTGAGAGTTTTCTTGGCACATCCTAGAGAAAAATCTCCAGCGAGATTGCAGTTGCAAATTTATTTCCTCATCCTAGCAAGAAAATGCCTGACGATACCGCAGTGTTTGTTTTCTGCTTGGTAAAGTAGAAATAGAAAACAGCAGAAATTAGCAGGGCACAGCATGGATGCCAGCCCAGAGGCGGGGCCTCCGATGGCACCCCCTGCTGCAGACCTTTACTGCTGGAAAGCCTTCAGCTGCTGTGATGCGATTAGCAGATGCAGCGCAGGCTCCAGCCAAGGAGCTGTGTAGTTTTTACCCTGTTCCACCAGGTGTTGCCAGAGAACATCCGAGCGAGCCCAGCTCTGGGCGAAGTGCACTCCCAGCTGCTCCGGAACTCCTGGGCTGCTCCGAAGGCAGCAATTAGACCAGTTGTACTTTCTGGAACAGCCCTCTCTTCTTGCACGGTTAAATACGCCTCCCCTACCCACCTCAGACCTCATATGCCCCTCAACACGTTGGATGGGCATGAGGCTCTGCCCACAGGTTCTCCGGTCGGCTGTGCTGATCCAGGTCCCCGGCGACCCCCACCCAGCTGCACCTGTGGTCAGTCTTCTGTTTGACCTGGGAGAGGACAGCCAGAAGGAATTCTTCCTGCAGGGGTTTTATAGTTAAGGAAAGTCTGTGCTTCCAATGCGCATTTCCCGGGCCCTTTCCTATTCTTCTGGACTTGGAGCATGAGGTCAGAGTCCTAGATCTGTGATACTTAGCCATGGTCCCAGCTCTCATTTGGACATGTCTGGAGTCGTTATTGGTGGTCACCGCTGGCCGGTCCTGGAGGGATGCTACTGACATCTATTTGGGAGAGCCATAGGAATGCTGTTAACACTGTACAAAATACACAGGCAGACCCCCACACCAAAGCATTACCTGGTCCAAAATGGCAGTCATGCTGAAGGATGAGAAATGCCCATTCTAGAGATGAAAGCTTTATTGGCAGGCTGATTGCATTTCTCTAAGACAGAAAGTGAGAAAAATCTTTCAAATCGTGATTGTTCCAGAAAAAAACTCATGTCTATCTCAACACTCAAAACATAGGCCTTGGCAAGCTAACACTGCACAAGAGTGAAAAGGAGGTACCAGATTCTGCGGGCCTACTGTGTGCCAAATACATTGCTCATGTTATTTCTGATCTTTACAGAAATAAGGGTGAAGGTGGGATTATTGTTCCCAGTTACAGAGGAGGAAACTGAGGCCCAGCGAGCTTGCTTTTCTTTCTTAGGGTCACCTGGGTACTTAGTGTGAAAGCCCAGTTTTGAAACCAGATCCAGTCCCTTCAGGGCCAATCTGGCTCCTTCAGGATCTTACCCTATGGCCCTGAGAGGCAGACGTGCATTTCCAAAAGAAAGCTCACTTATGCATCTTGCTTTTGAATGAATGATCATTAGAGAATAATCCACAATACTTAGAAGGGAAATAAAATATAAACTTCCAGAATCCAGAGTTGCCCAACCCCCAACGCTTCCTGTGTTCCATGATGACCATTCATCCAGGTGGGCTATTGTTGCCCAAACAGGCAGTATTAGCTTCATATGGCTGCTATAACAAATTACCATGCTCATAGTGGCTTAAAACAACACATGTTTGCCCTCAGAGGTCTAGAGGTCCAAGGTTTGAAATAGGTCTCACTTGGCTAAAGTCAGGGTGTCAGCAACGCTGGTTCCTTCTGGAAGCTCCAAGAGGGAATTGTTCTCTTGCCTTTTACCAATCCAGAGGCCACTGGCATTCCTTGGCTAGTGGACCCTTCCTCAGTCTTCAGAGCTATCCTGAATAGCTCTCTGATTTTACCTCTGTGCTTATCTCTTTTCTGATCTTGTAAAGACCTTTGATAACATTGGATCCACTCAGATAATCCAGGATCATCTCCCATTTCAAGATCCTGAATTTAATCCTATCTTCAAAGTCCCTTTTTTCCAGGAAAAGTGAGCATCTTTGGAAGAAAGACATGACTCTGCCTACCACACTTAATTTATAATTGCCTCTGATAAACTGGACATGGTGGCATACACCTGTAATCCAAGTACTTGGGAAACTGAGATAGGAGGATCACAGGATTGAGGACAGCCTCAACAAGTAGGTGAGACTCTCAGCAACCCAGCGATACCCAGTATAAAAATAAAAATAAAATAAGACTGGGGTTACAGCTCAGAGGTAGAATGCCCCTGGGTTCAATCCTCAGCACCACAGTAAATAAATAAATAAATAAATAAATAAATAAATAAATAAATAAATAAATACAGTCACTGATAAAGATTCTAGAAACAAAAGGTATAGAATTTTATTTTCAAGGGGCATGTGTGAGTGTGTATGTGTGTGCATGTACTCCTTTAAGTGCACACACAAGTGTGTATGTAAGGTCTAGGGCGAGAATAGTTATTATCAATTGAATTCGCCCTCAGAGGCTACTCTGGTGCCTGATCTATGGTACGGTAAGGCCTCTGCGTTTCATGTATTCATTTTTCTAAGACATGCAAAAATAGGGCTCAATAGAAACCCTCATTGCAGCCACCCAAACATGACAGCATACCTATTAGAATGACCGTGGAGACTCATCTTACGACTGTACTAACTGGGTCCGTGCCGGTTTTCCAAGCACCTTGCACATTCTTGTGGATCCTATCTCTTCCATGAAGTTGGTTATGCAGGCTTTTATATTTTACCAGCGTTAGGCAGACTGTGGCCCTCAGGCCAAATCTGGACTGCCGACTGTTTTCCTAAACAGAGTTTTATTGGAACCCAGCCATGCACACTTGTTTACAAACCATCGGTGTCGGCTTTTGTGCTTCAATGGCAGAGTGGGGTAATTGCAACAGAATGCACGGCCCCCAGTCCTGAGACATTTACTCTCTGGCCCTTCACCAAGAAGAAATTTTGGTAACCCTTGCTTTAGCCAGGCGTGTGCTGTGTGAACCTCCTCTGGGGTTCACAAAGGAAGCGTGACTTCCCCCGGAATGTGCCACTCTCTGGCTGCCTTGTGGGGGAGGGTGGGTCTCAGAACACGCACATTCTCTAAATTGCAGTGTCTGTAGTGTCCTCCTATTAATGACCTTACTGCAAATAATAACAGTCTCGAGTTAATTGAGTCAGGCACTCAAATTGTTTAGATTTCTTTTCCCCCCAGCTTTGTTTAGTGAGATAAATTGAGCTTTGCCTTGGTGACTTGTGGCTGACAGTAAAGCAGAGGAATATTTTAATACAGTGACTGTATTCATTTTGAAATTAAAAAAACAAAGTTGCAGCATGTCTTCTGAGAGCGTAGTAAAGCATTCAGAACTGTCACCGTGTGGAGATGAATTGAAGTAAACAGCGGGCCTCCAAAAATAGCCCATAAATATCCTTAAATTATAAGGATGTGCTTGATCTGCCAAGAAGTAACTAATCCCTGTTGCTCTCCAGACTGCCCATTGGTTGCCCTTGCTATTGAGATCGCCGTTGCTGATACCGAGTTGATAATCTAATTTAATAAGGCCTTATCTCTGTCTAGATGTTGGAAATCAGAGTTGCTATCTCCTAGAGCAGATTTCCCCGCTATTGACCCTTGGGGCCCTACAGGGTGATCCTTTGTTGGTGGCAGCAGCGACGCTGTGCACCTGTAGATGCTTGGCGATGTTCCTGGTCTCTTCCACCTGATGCCCGTATCAGCTCCTGACACCACCCCCCCCTTGTAACAATCAAAAATGTCTCCACATATGGCCACATGTCCCCAAGGAGTAAGGATCAAGAGAGTCCCCAGTTGAGAACCCCTTGTTTCGGAGGGATCGTTTTACAAGTACTTTGCATCCTTCTGTTATCTTAGAAGAGGGTCTCTTTTTTTCCTTTGCTAACCTCCCCACCAACCCTTCCCTCCTTCACCCTGGGGCTGGGTTTCTCTTCATGTCTCAGTGCTCCGCGAGCACTAGATTGCTTTGCACTCCTCAGCTTAGCCCGATAACCCCGAGCTGCCCTGTCACTCTAAGCCAGATCAGCAGAGCCGGGCTGTGATCAGAGGGTCTGGAGAATGGGGGTCTCTCTGATGTGGTCTTATCAGGCTGAGCCTAATGTTAACCCTGTTAGAGAGGCTTCGTCCGATCCGCCTGTAGCTTTGTTCTGAACCGTTCAGTAACAGTTCACTGGAGCAGAAAGAGCCCTGCGAATTGATATTATAAACCCGGTGCTTGTTTTATTCATCTCGGAGGCAACCGAATATAATACAAGTATTTATTTTTAGTGGCTAGAGAATGGCATTTCTTTTCTCCTCCATTTTAGGGGAATGCGGGAAGCAGAAAAAATAAAAACAAAAAACAAACAAACATGGGGGTCCTTCTGTACACAATTCCCTTGCAAAGCTATCGCCAATTGTTTCTTGTTTCAATGATTTTGCTTTTTTTCTAAGCAGCCCGTGCATGTGTGTGTGTGTGTGTGTGTGTGTGTGTGTGTGTGTGTGTGTGTACACCTGCGCACGTTGAATATGGATGTGTGTATTGTGGATATTACATACATTTGAACAGTCTTATTAAGGAGTCGCAGGCCAAGGAATGTAATCCAATCACCACGGGTTGGGTCTCCCATCTCTGGCTGCTGCTCTGAACTCCCTGCTCCTTCCTCCTCGATTTCATTGAAAGTTCGATTTTCTAGAAGAATTCATGAAACTTCGTCATGTTTCATTCATTCCTGGCTCCTGGGCATTCCTTGCGGAAGGTCAGGAGCTGTGAAATTTCTCTTTAGTCCCATTGCTTTGATATGGCACCGGCTAGGCAAAGAAGAAAATGAGGTGTGGAGAAATGGAGTCACGGCCATGTCTTAAGTGGAAGGAGGCGTCCGCCCAGGGAAGCTTTGTGGGAGCCAGGGAGACCCCGCCTACCTATCGTCTCAGCTGACGAGTCTTTAGCACTGAGACCAAGGCGGGCACCTGGGACTGGGCCCCATTGTCATTGCTGTCTTCCATCACGATGACGGCAGTTGTGATAAAGAAGACGTCATCATAGCAGTGAACTGACCTCCAGGGAGCAGTTGGCTTCGGGCAACGGTTAGCTTACCCACTTTCACATCGCTCCTCATGATGATTGTAAAAATATAGCTCACCTGCACTGGGTGATTGCTATGGTCCAGCACGCTGCTTTCAGTATGCCTTGATTGGTTCACCGAACCAAGAGTATCTCAATGGGAGATACTGATATTAATCCAATTGTGATAGTGAGGGCCCCCCAAATCACCAGGCTAAGGTCCCTAAATAACAAAACTGAGATTAAAACCCAGGAGTTAGGACTATAGTCTTTTTTGTTGTTGTTGTTGTTGTGTTGGGGATGGAACCCAGGGGCATTCTACCTCTGAGCTACACCCTCAACCCTATTTTTTATTCTTTATTTTGAAACAGGGTCTCAGTAAGTTGCAGAGGGCCTCACTAAGTAGCTGAGGCTGTCTTTGAACCTGCCAAGCTCCTGTCTCAGCCTCCCAAGTACTGGGATTACAAGCATGTGCCACTACACCAGGCTGAGTCTAATCTTTTAACCCCTGTCCTGCCACTTTGGTTGGCCAAATTTTAGAGTGACTTTCTCACTTTCTGTAGATGGCCCTGCATTTTCATCAAGCTTGGGAGGCATGAGGCTTTTCCTTTTTCATTTTTATTACTTATAGGCTCCTCTAATAATGAGGAGGACTAACAGTCCCCAGAGATCTGGGTATCTCCTAGCAGTAAGCTCATTGCAATCCAACTGGAATTCTAGGCATGGCCAGCAGACGACATCCCTCCCATCTTGCAGAGAGAGAGAAAACAAAGTCCTCAGAGCCTTGGTAGAGCTGAGAAACCCAGCGACATAGGGAGCCCTGTTAAGGAGTGGTATGACTCTGGCCTTCCTCCTGAAGACTAGTCATGAGGAAAAGGTCAGAAAAGTCACAATCCAGGAACATCCCACAGGACATGTTACCAGAGAATCATTGGGTGACAAAAACAAGACAGTGTGAGAAACCTCCAAGGTCAAGGGAAACTTTGGGAGATGCACTCCTAAATGTCATATATCCTTGAGGATCTGGAAACCAAAAGAGAACAGTAGAGGGAAGCCAAGGAAATCTGGGTAAAGTGTGGACTGCAGTTAAGACAAATGCTTCAATGCTTGCTCTTTATATATATTTATTAACTTACTTATTTGTGGTAATGGGAGTTGAATCCAGAGGTATTCTACCTTCGAGCTACACACTCCTAGGCCAATCTTATTTCATATTTGGAAACAGGTCTTGCCAGGTTGATGCCAGTCTCACTACTTGCTGAGACTATCCTCAAACCTGCGATCCTCCTGTCTCAGCCTCCCAAGTACAGGGATTACAGGTATGCACCACCAAGCTGGGTTCCAATGCTTGTTAACTGTAAAAAAAAAAAAGAAAAGAAAAGTACCTACTACCGTGAGATGTTGATAATGGTAATGAGAGTGGAGGTGTTTGGTGTTTGTATTTTTCAGCACTCTCAACTCTCTTTACAATATTTCTGTAAATCTCAAACTCATTTTAGCAAGCTCATTTTTTACGAAAGGAAAAAAAATCATATGCATACACACAAATATGGAATAACCAAATAATTTTGAGATTTCCTTTTAATAAGGATTTCTTATTTAATGATATAAAGTATCACATTTAAGATTCTCATGCTGTATATTCAGCTACCTAAGGCTTTAAAGGATCCCACCGTCAACATCAACACATTTGTTTGATTTGCTTTTAACCATGCTTTTCCCAAACAGATTTAATCTTGGAATCCTTGTATTAGAGAAGTAGACATGAGAAACAAAACATAGGTCTCAAGCTTCCATGGTGATAAGGGCCTTTTTGTTGTTTGGTTTTGCTTTTTTTTTTTTTTTTTTTGGTACTAGAAGTTGAATCTAAAGTCATTCTACCTCCAAGCCACACCTCCAGGCATATTTTATATTTTGAAACAGGATCTTGCTAAATTTCGGAGGTTGGCCTTGAACCTGCAAACCTCCTATCTCAGCGTCCCAAGTATTAGAATTACAGGTGTGTGCCACCACACTG
>PVLC010032863.1:0-17868 GCA_004027655.1 Graphiurus murinus
ATGTATGAGGAAATGTTCCACATCATTAGCAATCAGAGAGATGCAAATCAAAACTACCTTGAGATTTCACCTAACTCCAGTCAGAATGGCAATCATAAAAAACACGAACAACAACAACTGCTGGCGAGGATGTGGAGAAGTGGGAACTCTAATACACTGTTGGTGGGATTGCAAACTAGTGCAACCTCTCTGGAAAACAGTATGGAGGATACTCAGACGAATGGGAATGAACCTACCAAATGATCCAGCAATACCACTTCTGGGTATCTACCCAAATGAATGGAAACCAAACTATCAGACCGATGTATGCGCATCTATATTTATAGTTGCACAATTCACAATAGCCAAACTATGGAACCAGCCAAGATGCCCATTGACAGATGAATGGATTACAAAACTATGGGATATGTACACAATGGAATTTTACTCAGCCATAAAGAAGAACAAAATCATGTTATTTGCAAGGAAATGGAGGCAACTGGAAAATATTATGTTAAGTGAGAATAGCCAGTCACAAAGAGTAAAGAAGCATATGTTCTCCCTAATTGGCGGATGCTAGGGAAAAGATGGGGAATAAGAGGGTCTCCAGATGAAAAAGGAGAGATCCTCGAAAGCAAAGAAGTTTATTTAGCCGAGGGGGTTGGACGGGGGCGGCGGGGGGACACTAATGTATATCAAGGTCACTCACTAAACTGAACTTGAGAGGGAGGGAGGGCGAGGGAGCGGGGTGGGAATTTGGGGAAGGGGTCAAATGAGAATTGTGAGCACATGTATCGTTATCAATTTGCACCTAACAAAGATGTATGCTTACAATGTATGAATAAAAATAAAAATTAAAAACAAAACAAAACACTAATCAATACTCTTGTGGACAAATAAAAATTAGAAGAATTATGATTTGGTATTTGGTAATCATTAAAAATCCTTATGTGATTCTAACAAGTAATTTCACTATAAAATCCTTCCCAGTAGCCAAGAAAGCAAATCTTGGAATCATATTTCCTAAGAGAATACATAGAATTAAACTTCGTCTACCTGTAATAATTTTTTCTTTGGCTGTGTAGGATATTCCACTTTACAGTCATGTCATTTACATGTTCTCTAGTTAAGATTCTTCACCAAAAATTAAGTTGGAAGCCAGGCGCACGCTTGTAATCCCAGCATTTGGGAGGCTTGAGACCGGAGGATCTGGGTTTGTGGCCAGCCTCAGCTACCTAGTGAGGCACTCCACAACTTAGCGCGACCCTGTTTCAAAATAAAGAATAAAAAAAAAAATAGGGCTGGGGGTGTAGCTCGGAGGTAGAATGCCCTTGAGTTCAATCCCCAGTACCAAAAAAAAAAAAAAAAATTAAGTTGAGATCTAAATTTCTGTGTCTAACTAGAACTTTAAAATTAACTATTCAGCTAATTGTAAGGGATGATGGAGGAGAGATTGAAGAAGTTTATCTATTACAAATTTACTTTCCAAATGATAGCTATTTCATAATTTGACTCTAATCCTAATATATTTTGTTTTATAGGAGTCTCCAAGTTTTTTCATAATGGGTTCTGCTTAAGAAAAGATGCTGTTGCAGCCAGTATTCAAAAAATTGAGAAAATCCTGCAGTGGTTTGAAAGCCAGAAGCAGCTTAACTTTTACGCAAGTTCATTACTATTTGTTTATGAAGGTTCATCTCAGCCAACCACTACAAAATCACATGACAGAACTTTGGCAGAAAAGTTTTTGTCTAAAGGACAATTGTCAGACACAGAAGTACTGGAATACAATAATAATTTTCATGTGTTAAGTTCCACAGCAAATGGAAAAATAGAGGCGTCAGTAGGCAAAAGCCTATCCAAGATGTATGCTCGTCACAGAAAAATGTATTCAAAAAAGCATCACAGTCAGACGTCATTGAAAGTTGAAAATGTGGAGCAAGACAATGGGTGGAAAAGCATGTCACAGGAGCATTTAAATGGAAATGTACTTTCCCAACTGGAAAAAGTTTTCTACCATCTTCCCACTGGTTGCCAAGAGATTGCAGAAGTAGAAGTACGGATGATAGATTTTGCTCATGTGTTCCCTAGTAACTCAGTAGATGAGGGATATGTTTATGGTCTCAAGCATTTAATTAGAGTACTTCGAAGTATTTTAGACAATTGAATCTTTGCTGCAGTCTTTTTAAGGAGTGGGCCAAATCATTAAAGAGCAGCAGTCATTATCTCTACACCTATAATGCTGTGTAAAAACTTTGTATTGTGAGTCAATATTTTATTTGCCTTTATATTTTTGGTAGAAGGGTTAACTTTTTTATAATCTTACTCAGGAATACTAATTTGTTCATTAGAAAACTATGAAGAATAAGGAAATAGGAATGTTATGCAGGGAATATGGTGGTACATGGCTTAAACATCTATTTGGCTCAAGCATAATGTAAATCATTATTCAGTCATTAAGAGTTTAAAAGCTTTCTGTAGCCAATTTATCATGAAATCTCTGTCCACCCCACCTTGAAAATGAGCCAAGTCTAAAATATACATTATTAAAACACCTTCAGAAATCTAGAAAGCACAGGTTGATGTCCTTAGTATTGCTATGTATGAAGTTATTAAAACTGGAGAAAATTCTACTTCCAAAGTAAGTACCATTTACATTTTATATTAAAAGTTCAGACCAGCATATCAAAAGGTGCTTCTTAGTGAGATGATTTCGAATTGTTGCATTCCAAAAGCAGGTTTTCCCTTTAATTTCCAGTTATCTATGTATTTCAAAATATTATATTTTATGGAAAATGTAACTGAAATGGACAACAATAACAAATATCTTGAAATTAAGGGTACTAATTGTTCTCATCAGGGTCAGTAGAAGACATAAACTATTTGCAAGACACAAAATATTTTTCTTGTGTGTGTGTGTGTGTGTGTGTGTGTGTGTGTGTGTGTGTGTAGCTGGAACTGGGGATTGAATCTGGGGTCGTTATACCACTGAATTATACCCCCAAGTCTTTTTTTTTTTTTTTTCCCTCAATTTTGAAACAGGGTCTCACTAAGTTACTGGGCACTGGCATTAAACCTACAATCCTCCTGTCTCAGCCTCCCAAGTACTGAGATTACAGGCATACAATACTGTATCTGGCAATATTTTTCTTTTAAACTCTTTTCATTTATGGAAAAATTAGAATCTATATTTATTACATTGTGAAATGCATCATAAACCACATAAAACCTTTTTCTCAAACAGAAGCTTCAAAGAGGTGGATGATTGAAGCTTTGTTTTATTTCTCCTTTAAACAATTTTCTAGAGTGTTTTCTTTTTAAAATTTATACATTTATTTTTCCCTGTTAAGCAGTAGTATAAATGTATGTTGCTTAAAATAGTATTTCTTAGAATTTGGCTAAAGCAGTGAAAAACATCTAGTCATGTCTTACCAAAAGTACAGTGTAAATTAGTGCATCATAGAGAGTTGGTGCCAATCTAAATCTGTGGTTTCTATTCCACTCTGATGATTCAAAACAATTTTATATGATAATCAATAGAGGAATTATAATTAAATTTCATTGCGAGTGAAGCAGTGCTACTTTTCTTGGAAAAATTCGATTTGTAAGTGTTTTCACACCACCTTTTAAAAAATAACTGGTTACTTGTCATTGAAAACATTTAATTCTTTGAAATAAAATTTACATATGCATTTGATGTTAATCCTGTCAAAGCATTTTGATTCACTAGTCATACCTTTAAGTAGTTGCACAGTTTTATCATTCCTGGAAAATATTTTGGAGTTATGAATTGTTAGACTTTTTGCTTCAGAATTACAAATTAAACTTTTAATTCCAAGTGCCATTTCTTTTGGTGTAGAGGAAATTTTGTTTACCTTTTTGACCCTCTCAATGTTGCAAATATCTGAGTCCAAACAAAAGCACCAAATTAATGCTTTGCAAATTCTGTGCTTAGTAAATCTATTAAACTGGGGTAACTTTAAATTTTATATGCATTGTTTCTTTATTTAGAATCAGTGTCAGGTATTTTTCATAGGGACTCAATGTTTTTCTCTACTGTCCAAATGGGTATTGGCTATAGGTTTTTTGGGTTTTGTGGGAAAAATTTCAAGTCATAATTAATAGAAAATTTTTATTTTTAGTTTTACTTTTTTTCCTTACCAAATAGATTTTTGTTGTTGTTGTTGTTACTTGGATAGTAGTTCAGTACATCTTAAGCTCAAATAATAAACATATTGAATCTTAACAGGCTTTTATATGGGATGGTATCAGCTTATGTACAGTGAATTTAACAAATTTAAGTATTATCAGATTCTTTGCACATTTTAGTTTAATAAAGTCTGAGTCAACTGTTGTAGATATTTTCATCTGTATTTGGAAATGCAGTTTTATAAAATCAGTGTCTTTGATACAACAAGAATGTTTTTATCTTTTGTTTTTCAGGGAAGGGATTAACATTCAATTCTTTTTGTTTACATTTTTTAATCACTGTTATCCAATACCCATTTTATGCTACTTTATAAGTAAGCTTAAATGTAACAGAATATGTATTTGTTTATGTAATCTACATGTGACTATTATCTAGTTCTGTCTGTTAAGATTATGTTGAAATTTGCCACTGTGGGGATGAATGATCACTATTCAGCAAACACATGTGAATGAGTAAATGTTTAAGAAATAAGCAAAATAAGGATGTAGTTTGGTATAATATGATTATTAGTTCCCCCCGTCCCCAGGTAATGTAAGTAATGATTTTAGTGTATTTCTTATAGAATGCACTCATAAAAAGGACTTTAAGAAATTGTAGATGTGAATACATTTCTCAAATAAAATTTAAATTGTAAAATAGTTTTATAATAAAGTATTTACATTAATTGATATTTTAATATGGATGGAGTTGCATAGATTGAAATAAATTAAAACCAATGATAAATCTAAATATTTTATCTAAATAGTTTTTCAAGAAAGTTATAAAAATATATATATTAAATGGCTTTAACATGGAGCTTGTGGTATTTCAAATCAGTATTCATCTTTGTTTTATGTGTCTTGAAAGAATGTTCTTAACTATGCCTCTTTACACTACAATTTACATTGGGCCTCTAGCCTATTCAACTAAGAACTTTTTTAAAAAATTTGATTGAGTATAACTTAGTATTCTATGATTTCTGAGGTTCTTTGTATCATGTGCATAAAGTCTATCAAATTTACATCATTTGAAAAGAAATTAATTTCCATAATTCTTTTAGTTGCAGTTTTCTTGTTTCATGCACCTGGAAACACATTTGTTGTTAGGATTTGGAATATTGTAAGATGAAAGAAAACTGTAGAACAATGAAATAATTTTATTGTGAACTTACAGATATGTCCACTATTTTAAAATGTCATAATTTTAGTACTATTTTCTTTTAGAGTTTGACAGGCATTTAAATTTGATTTGTTTTCAAAATTGTTTACAATGCTTTGTAATTATCTTCTTTATCCAGTGCCTTTTGGTATATTTGTAAGTTTCAGTTATCTTTTATATTGCATTTTAAAATGTTTTAATAGCCCAGGAGATACCAATTTCTTTTCAAAAATTGTCAGTTTGGTTATCTGAAGAGGTAGCAATTACATGATAATGAGTAGGTAATTGCTCAAAGGAAAGTAGGATTTCTTTTGGAGGCCAGGCTTCTCAGTTCATTCAAAAACATTTATTGGATGTATACTATGTGCCAAGCATTTTTACACCCGCTCTCTCTCCCCCCAGTATACAGTTGTGAACTAGTCAATCAAGTCCCCAACCATTTCCAGCATTCTATCAAGGTGGAGTGGGTTTAGGAACTTAATTAAAACAGAAATACAGAGAAACATGTATTTAAAGGTAATAAAAGATTTTTTTTTGTGTGTAAAAATATTGAGATAAGATGAGGCAACTCACAGTATGTTAGGTTAGAAATAATATTTTACAGTATTGCAAACTCCATTTTATTGTTGAGTTCAGGTAGTAGTTATAGATAGCATTAAAAAGCCTTAATTTTTCACTTTTCTTGCTGGTAAAGGTACGTTTACTTAGACTGTCTACTTAGAGTAGTGCTTAACATAACATTACTGTGAAAAACATTCCATTATATACTCACAAGCAAATTAAGTGCACATTTAAAAAATTATATTTTACAATTTATACAAATATTTTGGGCCTTGGTCTTTAAATCACTGACATTTTAAATTTGGCAATAAATATGAAATTACTTTTTAATGATAAATGTATTATAACTTAAAATACTTGTTAATGTTTTAGGAAGGTTGGAGTCACCATTTTTTGTTAATATTTAAATGTTTAGTACTTTGTTTGATAGCCTCTAGTAAGAGGAGTCCGTACCCATGCAATTAAACAAATAGGTACATACTTTCAAGAGTTTTTAAAGAAAATTTTTGTCATTGGGGTTAAATTTTGGCCTGGTGTTCACTTAAAATACAGTTTAACTATTAATTGAAATAGTCTTATCTATGATGTATGATGCACCTGCATATAAATGAAAATAGAGTGCACAAAGACACTTTACTGTGGGAACTGTACTGGAAGATTTATGAATGCATGTGAAATTGCACCTAAAATTGTTATTAGTGACTATAAGCAGTAATGCTAAATTTCTTGTACTTGATGAATGAATGTATTTAGTCACAGTTACTTTGGTTTCAATGTCTAAGTAATCTCTTTTATTGTATGTGTGTTTATAATTTGTACTGTTGATGGGTATTCTTGGACTGCAGGGGTTATTGTCAATGTGTAATTTGTGTTTTATAGAATCATCTAATGTGATATATCAATTTTTATAAGTGATATTTAGATAATTCTAATAACTGTATATTTGACAACTATTAAAATGTTTTGCATTGGAGCCTTTTTTCATTAATTGTAACATACTAACAAACTCATTGTAGTTTAAAAGTAACTTATTCATTCAACAAATATTTTAGTGTATGTTATGTACCATAGACTATAGGTCTAATAATTCAAAGGTAAACAGAGTGTTTGTAGAAAGAAATGTACGCATTGGAAATGATAAAAGTATGTGAGCTATTTTGTATGAATATTTTCTCTATCATGTGAACTAACATCTTTGGTATTAAACTAACAGGAGAAGTGGACTATAGGAGAAACAAATTGACTTGGCTGTGAAACCATATAATTTTAAAACCTCAGTAGATATTTTTGTGTGTACTTGAATTTTAGAGAATTGGTTACCTAATCAATGACTATTTTTTTTTTTTTTTTAAGAAGAGGTCACTCCCAAACACTTATACTTTACCATTACAGTCATTAACTTTGGAAAGTTAAAAAAAGCTAAGTAAGACAGTACCTTTCCTCAAGATAGGTGCTGTCTGGTACAGAGAGCACATGTAACTGGTATAAAATGTCGGGGCTGTGATTGATCCTTGTCAGTATCCAGCAGAGTTGAGAAGATTTCCAATAGCATGAAGAAGTCAGTGTTGCTTCTGTCTGTCTTCACTATACAGAAGATGAGTACTTTGTGAAACAGTTTTTTTTTTTTTTTTTTCTGGTTAATACCAGCTGCCTAACTGTTGAAAATAATAGGGAACATCACGGCCATAGTCTACTAGATGTAGCTAAATATAAAGACTAAAAGCTGAAGTGAAATACAAAGTGAAAATGATTATAAAGTAATAAGAGTGAAGATAATTACTTGGAGGATTTTGTTCAAATACAGATCCTAATTAAGTAGATGTAGATCTGTGATGCTGCTGGCCCATGGACTACACTTTAAATAGCGAGATTTGTGAAAAGTTTAGGGAGTGAAGTAGAATTTGGACCACTTTGAGCAGAGATGAGCTGTTTGAAAGTCAAGAGAGCTGGCAACAGAGAAATGGGTTTAAGAATGTGAGATTGCAACCAAGCAATGGCTTAAGACAACATTGGCCATTCTCAAGTGGAAGAAAAATTTACTAGCCATGTGAGGTCCAAAGACCCTGTGTTCCACAACAAGTTGTGGGAGTCCTGTAATAATAGACTTGTCATTTTCTATTGTTTATGCCATTGGCCTTTTCTCCATGAATGACTGCCAATTGAAGAAAAAGTTCTTTATATGCTTGTGGACTTGCTGTCTAGCCATTTACATTCTGGAGATACCTTGAAAATGTTCGATTTGATGTTGAAAATCAAATCCATGTATTTTTAAAGGAAGTTAGAAAGGTCTTTAAGATTATTATTACTATTTTAAAATGCTGGGGATCAAACCCAGGGCTGTGTGCATATTAGGCCAAGCACACTAATATTGAACTATAATACAGCCCTAAAAATTGCTATTTATCATTTTAACATAACTTGACCAAATGCCATGGGATTGTTTCTAAGAAAAGATTAGCAGAACCAGTTGTGGCTCACACCTGTAATACCAATTCTTTGGAAACTGAGACAGGAGGATCACAGGTTCAAGGACAGACTCAGCAACTTAGTGAAACTCTGCAACCTAACAAGATCCTGTTTCAAAATAAAATAGAGCTGGGGGTGTAACTTGGAGATAGAATGCCCTTGGGTTCAATCCCCAGTATCACATAACAAATTAAGAAGAAAGAAAGAAAAAAGATTAACAAGTAAAAAGATAGCATTTATTTTGGAAACAATTGCCGTTTGGGTACACCGAACCAAGGCAGCCCTGAACAGTGTCTTGTAAGGCAAATTCAAGGGAGGTTTTTTTTTTTTTTTTTTTTTTTTTTTAATAGGGAATTTCCACAAAAAGAATTTGTTTTTGGAGATAGCTCATTGGCTGGACTGAAGTCCTAAATCACAAACCCATTTGGATTGGTTCATTAATTAGGGCACTACCAACCAAGAGATGTTTGTTAGTGGATAATGACTTTAATTGTTTACCCAAGTCTATTAGAACATTCTGTGGTTTTGGCCTTCAGCAGGTGTGAGCGCATTCCTCTCAGTCTTCCGAATCCATTTCGGAAAGCTTTATCCTTAGTTACTTCATTTGCTTTTATAAGATAGGCAAGGAAAATAAATGTGGAACCATAATTTGGACATTTGTTAGACTGGAGGAATAAACAGATTATAACCTTAAGGTAAAGAGATTTAACTTATGGCTTATGGGGCTTGGTTCCAGTTCAAAGAACATTCACATATTTGTAAATTTTGAAAGGAGCTGTGCTAGCCGGGCGTGGTGGCGCACGCTTGTAATTCCAGCATTGGCTGAGACCGGAGGATCTGGGTTCGCAGCCAGCCTCAGCTACCTAGGGAGGCACTCTGCAACTTGGTGAGACTTGGTTTCAAAATAAAGAATAAAAATTAGGGCTGGGGGTATAGCTCGGAGGTAGAACACCCCTGAATTCAATCCCCAGTACCGCAAAAAAGAAAGAAAAGAGCTGTGCTACCATGATTTCTAGTTCTAATCAGTCTTAATTTCCATATTGCACTCCCTAGAGTAGTTGGCCTTAGCCCATCAAGGTTATGTCAGAGTCAGAGAACAAGCCAAATAATAGACCAGCTTGGCCACTCTCAGCAATTATTGCTGCTTAACACCCCCAAATGTAAGTGACTTGTTTGACTCCCTTTATTCTTTGTGTGGCTCTGCAAGTTGGTTGGGTGGCTCTGCTGATCTAGACTTACTCATGGCTCCACCATCCACAGGCAGGTCTGCTAGGGTGTGGGGTGTGGATGGTGTGTCTCTTCCATCCTCTCAGCTGCTAGCCTAGGCTTTTGGTGGTGGTAGGGGTCCAAGAGAAACAGCCCAGCAAGCAGGTTTCAGGTTTATATGTGAGCTAAGTTTGCTACTGTTGCCAAATACAGAGGAGTGGGAGGGAGCTGAAGAAGGTCACTGATACAGAAGGGCTACCTGGATCAGCAGCATGCTCCAACCTCATCCCCCCACACAAGGTACCAGGAAGGAAAGGCTTGTCCCAGTCCATGGTTTCATCAGAGAGCAATGGCAGAATTAGCAAGACTAGATTTTAATTCTGAAGGTCAGAACAAAGCAGGACAAGCATATGCACGTTTTTAAGTCTTATTTTCTGTTTTTACTTTCTTCTGGGTTTCTATTCATTACCTCCCCTAGGTAGAGCCCAGTGGGCAGTCCCTGTATGCCCTTATAAATTTTAAATTGCCAAATTATAGTGGTCTGTCATTTTAGGCAATCTTATTTATAAGATAACTTGAATATAATTGATTTTTTCCAAGTGTGTACAAATTCGTAGGCTGCTGTGACAATATTATTTGAAGATATTACTTTATTGTCAGTTTAGCTGGATTTTAGTTCCCTACATCAGAATTTAGTTATTGTTACTTTCTCTGTGTGTGTGTGTGTGTGTGTGTGTGTTTGTGTAATGTCCCAGGAAGGATGAAATTTCTCTGGAGGAATACCTGTTTATGATTGCCTTTTCCTGTGCATTGCCCATTCATTTTCCCCAGAACGGATACTATTACTGTTTTTACCCATGTGTGTAGTCCATTTTGTGTTTCTATAACAAAATATCTGAAGCTAAGCATTTTACAAAGAAAACATATTCCTTAAGATAATGTTTTTAGAGAGTCGAAGATTTGGTGACCCCTCTGTTCAACTTAAGATGAGGGCCTTATGGCTGCCTCTCAGTATAGTGGATGGCATCATGGTGGGAGCCTGTGAAGAAGAGTTCACATGGCAAGATAGGAAACGAGAGATTTGAGGGCTGGGCTCACTATAACGACCTGCTCTCATGGGAACTAATCCACTCCCCCAGCATTAATCCTTCCCTGGGCATGACTCCATGACTGATCACCTTCCTCCAGGCCCCATCTATTAAAGGCTCCACACTTCTCAACATCGCCACACAAGACCAAGCTTCTAGCACACGGACCTTAGGGGGACACATTGAAACTATTCAAACCACAGCAACCCTCTTACATCATTTTGGATATATTTCTTGGGGATAATAAAATTAGCCTGTCTTCTTTTAAGAATGACAATATCTGGCACTCTGGACTTAACTTATCCAAAGTAGTCAGTGGATTTATCCCAAACTTCTAGATCTATAGCAATTCTGCCTTGTCTCAAATAAGATGATTAATCAGATTCTTATGCTCAGTAAGTACATAAATCTGTGTTATGTAGTTTTTCTAGGCTGACTTACTTTTTCTTTATAGCTTTTATAGAGACCTTGCTTTTACAAAAGGATTCAAATATTTGATTCTTTTAAAACATACTTTTGTGATGAATCCATTCATAGCAGATAACACATTAAAATCAAACAATTGGGATGCCAGTTATAATGTTCTTAACTTGTTTATAAGAATCCTTCCCAAAGCAATTGCACAATCCCTGTATTTTCAGGAGATTGTGAAGGTAAGTGGTGGCTACTTTTTTCCTCATAGCTAAATATTTTTAGGCTCCAGGTGTTCTGTAGCCACTTCCAGGATCATTGCTGTTCCAGCCTCCTTCCTTAAACAAAACAAGGCAAACCCCAATGAAGATGTGGTCTCCCTCCTTATTGCAGTTACCTGGCCACACACCCCACTCCATGATGTCATGTACAGTGCCTGGCTTACATTCATACTCTACTCCAGTATGTATATATAGATGACTTCCCCCAACACCCTGACCTCTCAGTCCTTGACCTCTTCACTTCCAATGACTCAGCCACTCATTCATACAGGAATACCTTAGATGTTACTGATTACTATCCTGCTCTCACTATTGCCTATGCTTTCAACTCCCT
The DNA here is from genome assembly GCA_004027655.1 of Graphiurus murinus. NCBI lineage: Eukaryota > Metazoa > Chordata > Mammalia > Rodentia > Gliridae > Graphiurus > Graphiurus murinus. Next base: position 11,671 of record PVLC010032863.1, read on the forward strand.
CTCTCTCCTATTAGGGTTTTGTTCTATTTTGTTTGTTTGTTTTTGCCCCACCAGGGTCTGGGGCATTAATCCTAAGTAACCTTTGCCTTGTCCATTATCTTCATGTCCTTATTTTAGTCCTTACACCACCTAGATTTGAATGTCCTTCTTGATAGCCACTGCCATACACACAGTTACAAATTTCCTGCCCTATTTCCTCCATCATACTGACCTGGAAAATTCAAACCTTGATTATCTTTAATTTTCTACAAACTCAATACATGTACCTTAGTACTGAAGATGGTTGGAAGAAAATACAGCCATCTAACTGGTGTTGCTTGAAATTGATTACTTCAGACTCCAAATGGTCTTCTCATACCTGTCGAGACTACTATCCCTGTCAATTTGTTCCCCCATTCTCCCAGAAAACTGTCACTAGGCCTGCCCCCTATCTCCTCTTAGTCCATTTTACTATTTTTTCACTAAGAAAATGGCAATCAAAAGAACCTTCATATCACTTTCTGGATCCACTGCCCCTCACCCCCATTTTTGTGGTTGTAGGGATGGAACCCAGGAGCACGCTACCACTGTCCTGTACCTTAGCCCTTCTTATTTTTCATTTTGAAACAGGTCTCTCTAAATTGCCCAGACTGGCCTCAAACTTGGGATCCTGCATCAGGCTCCTGAGTTTCTGGGATTATAGGCATGTGCCACCTCACTTAGCTCTCCTTACTGTTTTAATGAAAGACATTACCAATCTCTGTGTGTAGTCAATTCCTATACTGTTGCCCTTGGATCCAGTGTAGTCTCATATCATAAAAATCCCTGGCAGAATTTCCCTCCACTCTTCTTCAACTTGAAGTTGTCCCCCTCTACAGGATCATTTCCATTCATAATCAGATAGGACCTTTCATTCTTGCAGTACCCTTACTTAAGCATCATTGACTGACCCTCCTGTGTTCCTATACCTACCATTTCTTTGCTCCTTTCTCATCAAGATCCCTGTTTATTTCTACTTCTCTTCTTCTCTGTTACCTCACTCCAGTGAGGCTTTCACAGCCCCCAGTGCTCTCCAGCAATAGAATCGGTTCTCCTCAAGGTCTCCAGTGACCTCTGTGTTATGAAACCTGAAGTTCAATTCTCACTTCTAATTTCACATGACATAATGACATGTGACACATTTGGTTGTGCCTCCCTTTATAAATGTCCTCTGTCTTCATTTGGCCTTGTTAACATCATTCCCCTTTTCTTTTCCTCAGCCTCTTTTGCTGAGTCATTCCCTCTTCACCAGCAATTGGCCTTGGTGACCTCTGAAGACCAGTCCTCTCTTTTATGTTATAATTCTTTAGGTAAGGCTCTCAAACCTATTAGATCTAATAACTTTAATAATGAACGCTTTATTATTATTATTTTGTGGTACTGGGAATTGAACCCAGGGATATTCTACCTTGAAGCTACACCCTTTGCCCTTTTTATTTTTGTTTTGAAGCAGGGTTTTGCTAGGTTACTGAGAGTCTCACTATTTGCTGTGGCTGTCCTTAAACTTCTGATCTTCTAGTCTCAATCTCCCAAGTACTGAGACTATAGGCATGCAGCACCACACCTGGCAGTACTTTATAAAACCATATTTGATACCCCAAACTAAAACTTACAGGTGATATTATCTATTCACATATGTACTCTTTAAAACTCAAGATATAAAACCCTGATGAAAAGTCAAAGAAGGAGCTGGGTGTGGTGGCGCATGCTTGTAATCCCAGCATTCTGGAAGCTGAGACCAGAGGATCCAGGTTTGAGGCCAGCCTCAGCTACCTAATGAGGCCCTCCGCAACTTAGTGAGACCCGGTTTCAAAATAAAGAATAAAAAATAGGGCTGGGGTATAGCTCAGAGGTAGAATGCCCCTGAGTTCAATCCCCAGTACTGCAAAAAAAAAAAAAAAAAAAAAAAAGTCAAAGAAGACCTAAGTAAAGATATACTATATTTGTGCATGAGAAGACTCACCATCTTAAAGACATCAGTTAATATCAAAATGATCTATAGATTTAACACAATTCTAATTAAAATTCTGACAGATTTTTTTTCCTGTAGAAATTCAAAATCTAAATGTAAAATCTGTATGGAAAGGCATAGGAAATAGAATGGCCTAAACTATTTTGAAACTTTATAGAATTGTAAAAGTAATACTATCAGATTTCAAGATTCACTATAAAGTTTCAAAAGCAATGACCCTGTGGTATTGGAGAATAGATAGACTTACAGACACATGGAACAGAATAGGAAATTCAGAAGTAGACCCAGACAAATATGGTTAGTTGGTTTTTAAAATAGCTTTCTTATATAATCAACATGTAATAAACTACACTTGTTTAAAATGTATAATTAGATAAGTTTTGGTGTATGCATGCACTATCACCACAATCAAGAAAATGAACTTGTAAATCAACTCTAAAATTTTACTGTGCCTGCTGGTAATCCCATCTTCTGACCCCTATTTATCATTTCTCCTTCCACCTCTATTCCCAGGCAAACAGGGTTCTGCTTTCAAGTCACATACACTAGGTTAAAATTTCATTATTCATGTATTTTTAATTATTTTATTTTAATTACTTTATTTGATCATGCTTCTTTCAGCAAAACTGTTCTGATATTTATTCTCATAGTAGCATGTATTAATAGATCATTCCTTTTTATTGCTGAGTAGAATTCTTTTGTACGTATATGTCATAATTTTTCCACCGACCTTAACTCATTGAAAGAAATTTGTGTTGTTTCTGTTGTTTGACTACTACCATAAGAAGGCTACTCTGAACTTTTGTGTATAATTCTTTGTAAGGACATATGCCTTTTTTTTTTCTTGAGTAAATTCTTGGAAGTAGAATGGCCAGGTCATATAGTGATTTACTGCTTTAAGAAACTGCTAAACTATTTTCCGTATGATTTTCTGTTGTGCATTTTTACCATTCACTTGATCCAACACTGATATTGTCAGTTTTTACAACTTCAAAAACATGTGGAGTTGTAGCTCTTTGTGGTTTTAATTTGTATTTCACTAGTGATGTTAAGTATCATTTTGTGTGCTTATTTGCTACCTGTATATTCAACTCTTTTCCTATTTCTTTATTTACAGGCTGATTTTTTTATTGTTTAGTATTGGGAATTTGTTATGCATTCTGGATTCAAATTCTTTATTGGGTATTGTGACTTGTAAAGGTTTTCTCCCAATCTGTGGCTCACATTTTATTTTCATGACACAGAAGACATTTTGTCTTCTTTTTAAACACCAGAAATTCTTAAATTTGCAGAAGTCTAGTCAGGTGTTATGGCACACACCTGTAATTCCAGTATTTGGGAGGCTGAGACAGGAGGATTGCAGGTTTGAGGCCAGCCTCAGCAACTTAGTGAGACTCAGCAACTTAGCAAGACCCTGTTTCAAAATAGAAAATAAAGAACTAGGGGTGTAGCTCAAAGGTAGGATGCCCTTGGGTTCAATCCCCAATACCAAAACCAAAACCAAAACAAAACAAAAACCATTGCAGAGGTCCAATTCATCAAATTTCTTTTTCCTTTATGTATGGTGCATTTGATATTGGATCCTGGAACTCTTTGCCTAATCCAAGGTTGCAAAGATTTTTATGTCATGGGTAAATCTACCCAAGTCCTGTATTTTATGATTCATAGATCCTTAGTATATATGTATTGACAAATAAAATTATAGTCCTTAGATTTTTCAATCACACAGCTTCATAGTGCAATGCTTTATTTATCTATTTTTGCTGTATAAAGCACTTTCATGCTGAAATTAATTTCTATTATTATCCCAACTGGGTAGATGAGAGAGCTTATGCCCAAATAGTTTTGTAGCTTTGCTTAAGATATCATGGACTTTGGTGGAAACTGAATAATTCAAAGAGAGTCAAGCATTAGCCACAAGTTAGGTTTATTACATTAGTAGGGATAAGCTAAAGCATACTAGTTATTTTTTCTAAACTAGGGAGAGGGTATTAATCTCATTGTGAGAAAAACTTAAAGGTAGTTTTTGTAGTTCAGTCGCCTGTCCACTGGCCAAAGTATTTTGACCTTGTATCGGGTGAATGTTCCAGTATATTCTCATTAAATAGCAGCATCCTAAAGAAAAGGAAGGAAGGAGAGACACCTAATTAACAAAAATAGAAAAAAAAGATTGTTTTTATATCTATAAAAATTCTATCTTATAATGAATAAAGAAGCTTCTTCTGCATAAAAATTTGCAACTTGTTATCACAGCTATTTTCATTTCATTTTCCTGTCTTGATTAATTTCTTTTCTTGCTTGTGTCTGTTCTGTAAAAATGGGCCACACAAGAGTGTTGAAGGAAAAGTGAATGCAAAAGGTAAATGGGGTCTTCAGAAAGAATCTGGGGGAACTGAATTTCATGTGAGGCCAAGAGATGTGTGAGCCACTGGAAGCCTCACTGCTGGGTCCGCAGCCTGCACAGTTGACTGAGGCCGGGCCTGCTGGGGGCCTGTGCTGGCTGCCCTCCTGGACAAGAGGGGCAGCAGGGAGGCAGGTGCACTGAACATCAAGTCAGGACACAGGGCTGCTATTATTCACTTTACAAATGAGGAAATTGAGGCTCACTCTTGTTAACTTATTTGTTTGATATTATGTAGTTAGTAAAAATTTGAGCCAAGATTGGGCCAAGGCTGGTACATGCTCATTCTTCTTCTCTTATATACTCATCTTTTCTCCTGCATCACATTTTAGAGTACATCATATGTTCATCTATCATAAATATGAAGTTAGAAAATTTCACCCCAAAACAGACAGATATAGTTTTTGTTTTTTTTGTTTTTTTTGTTTTTTTTTTTTTTTTTGCGGTACTGGGGATTGAACTCAGGGGCATTCTACCTCTGAGCCACACCCCCAGCCCTATTTTTTATTCTTTATTTTGAAACCGGGTCTCACTAAGTTGCGGAGTGCCTCACTAGGTAGCTGAGGCTGGCCGCGAACCCAAGACAGATATAGTTTTTATGTGAGAACATTTTGGTACAAAAAGAATATTAGATAAAACTGAAAAACTTCACTAATAACCTCACTTCCCCCAATATCCTAGGTAATGTCACTCTGGAGCAGAAGTCCCTCTTTCCCTTTCCCCAGTATCATTTCCTAGGTGCTTAGATGGAGAGACCTGATTTTCCCTGGTGGGACAGAGATTGGTGACTGAGTTACCATCTCTAACAAGTGAAGAGGTAGTCACCGGAGGAGGTGGAGAGAGATTTACTGGGGAAGCTATGATGGCCATATTGTTTATCTTGACAGAGTAGGTACACAAATTCATCTGTTGAAACTCATGGAACTTTTTAAATGTTTGCACTTTGTTTTATGTAATGCATTTTATTTATTTTTTTAAATTTAATTTATTTTTATTGTAGTAATTCGTGCATTGTAGCATACATCTTTGTTAAGTACAAGTTGTTAACAACATATTTGCACACAATTCTCCTTTAACCCCTTCCCCAATTCCCACCCCGTTCCCTCACCCTCTGGTTCAGTTCAGTGAGTGACCTTGATATGATTGTGTAAGTACATCATGTGCCTTAGGGTGTTCCTCTGCCCCGTGTGTCCACTACAATTAAATCAACTTCTTTGCTTATCGAGGATCTCTCCTTTTCATCTGGAGACTCTCCTATGCCCCATCTTCTCCCTAGCATCTGCATATTAGGGAGAACATATGCTTCTTTACTCTTTGTGACTGGCTATTCTCACTTAACATAATGTTTTCCAGTTGCATCCATTTTCCTGCAAATAACATGATTTTGTTCTTCTTTATGGCTGAGTAAAATTCCAGTGTGTACATATCCCATAGTTTTGTAATCCATTCATCTGTTGATGGACATCTTGGCTGGTTCCATTGTTTGGCTATTGTGAATTGAGCCGCTATAAACAGATACACATGCATCAGTCTGATAGTTTGGTTTCCATTCTGTTGGGTATATACCCAGTAGTGGTATTGCTGGGTCATATGGTAGGTTTACTCCCATTCTTCTGAGGGTCCTCCATACTGTTTTCCACAGTGGTTGCACAAGTTTGCAATCCCACCAACAATGTATTAGGGTTCCCACTTCTCCACACCCTCACCAGCAGGTGTTGTTCTTCACGTTTTTTATGATTGCCATTCTGACTGGAGTTAGGTGAAATCTCAAGGTAGTTTTTTTTTTTTTTTTTTTTTTTTTTCGGTA
>PVLC010032864.1:0-17899 GCA_004027655.1 Graphiurus murinus
ATCGATCTGGGGGTTCAGCTTGGGGGTAGAATGCCTCTGGGTTCAATTCCCAGTACCACAAAAAAAAAAAAAAAAAAAAAAAAAGGGAGTTGAAATGCCCAGGCAGGGTTCTCAGTCCGGCAAGGGCAGGTGTGAGTGTCTTTTGACCAAAAACCAGATGACTTAGCTGTGCGTGGTGGCGCACACTTGTAATCCCAGTACTTGGGAGGCTGAGACTGGAGGATCCAGGTTCTTGGCCAGCCTCAGCTACTTAGTGAGGCCCTCCTCTACTTAGTGAGACCCTGTTTTCAAATAAAGAATAAAAAAAAAGGGCTGGAGGTGTAGCTCGGAGGTAGAATGCCCCTGGATTCCATCCCCAGTACCACACACACAAAAAAACCCAAACAAACAAACAAAAAAAACCAGATGGCTTAAAACAGCAGAAATGTATTATCTTGTAGTCATGGAGGCTCAAAGTCCGAGATGAAGGTGAGCAGGACCACCATGTTCCCTACTGAGGCTCTGAGGGAGGTCCCTCCTGCCTGCCTTTTCCAGTATTTGGGGGCTCCCTGGTGTCCTTGGTGGGTTTTTTCTTTTTCTTTTTTTTTTTTTTTTTTTTTGTGTTACTGGGGATTGAACTCAGGGGCATTCTACCTCCGAGCTATACCCCCAGCCCTATTTTTTAGTCTTTATTTTGAGACAGGGTCTCCCTACATTGCAGAAGAGGGCCTCACTAGGTAGCTGAGGCTGGCTGCTAACCTGGATCCTCCTGTCTCAGCCTCCCAAATGCTGGGGTTACAAGTGTGCGCCACCACACCCGGCTTCTGGCTTCATTTTTTTATTTTGAAACAAGGTCTTGTTAAATTGCTGAGGGCCTTGCTAAATTACTGAGGCTAGCCTGGAATCTGTGATCTTTCAGCTTTCAGCCTCCTAAGTACTGGGATTACAGGTGGATGCCACCACACCCAGCTCTGCCCTTGAATTTCTGTCCTCAGGCTCCAGCTCCTGAGGTCTGGGCTGGGTCAGACACCTCTCTGTAGCCCCAGCACTTGGCTTGGTGGACTAGGTTTGTGGCAAATGGCAGGCTCCAGCAAAGCCTGTGCATGGGGAAGGCCAGGCTCTGAGACAGGTGTAGGAAACTGCTGATGTGAGGGAAGTAGGAGAACAAAGGGTGTATGAGGGTCCCTGCATCAGGGGCAAAAGGGGAGCAGGCACTTTCCTGCCCCATTAGGGGCCCCAGATGCTCCAGGATTCCTTGGCAGGAACCACCTTGGCCCCAGAAGGAGCACAGTGCAGACAGAGGAAGATGAGGCTTGGCCTCCCTTGGCTGTCACCTTGGGGCTCCCAGTGTCCCAGTGTCTGAAGCTAGCTTGTGTGACCTAAGGAGGGTGACAGTTTGCTCCATTGATTCAGATGTGTGTCTCTGTGTGTGTGTGTGTGTGTGTGTGTGTGTGTGTGTGTGTGTGTGTATGTGTTACTGGGGATTGAATCCAGGGGAATTATATGTCTGAGCTATACTCTCAGCCCTATTTTTTTTTTTTTTTTTTTTGCAGAACTGGGGATTGAATCCAGGGGCATTCTACTCCGAGCTACACTCCCAGGCCTGCTTTTTATTCTTTACTTTTGAAACTAAGTTGCAGAAAGCCTAAGTAGCTGAGGCTTACTAAGTTGCAGAAAGCCTCACTAAGTAGCTGAGGCTGGCCACCAACCTGCAATCCTCCTGTCTCAGCCTGCCAAGTACTGGGACTAAAAGCGTATGCCACCACACCCGGACCTATTTTATTGTTTTATTTTGAAACGGGGTCTCCTTAAATTGCGGAGGGCCTCACTAAATTGTTGAAGCTGGTTGCGAACCTGTGATCCTCCTGTCTCAGCCTTCCAAGGAAGTACTGGGATCACAAGCGTGGACTACCATGCCTGGCTGTGATTCAGACTTTTTTTGGGACCCAGCAATTACTCTTGGTGTGTCCCCGCCAAAGACCACTGAGAGCCCAGACCCTTTGCGCGACTCCGGAGGCTTCCCGTCGCGTTAGATCCCACAGGAGGGACATGGAATCTCTAAGGCCAGCCTGCGGTTGGCGCCAGGCAAACCAGCAAGAAGAGCCGGTCGGTGCCCTCTACTCAAAGCCAGACTGCCCCGCTTGGTTTTTGGGACCTCTCGAGGCCACCCCGGAGCTAGCAAGGGGCGATGCGTGCGTCCTGAGGGCGCCTTGTCAGGGCGCGACCAGGCCCCTCTCGGGTCGCGGCCAGGGCGCCGGGCCAGGGCGCCGGGCCAGGGCTACGTGCGCCGGGAGCGCAGCGGGTTCCCGGGGAGGGGCAGTCCTCGGACGGGGAGGATCCCATTCGGCCAGGCAATACCACCGGGCTGGGGGGCGGGGGCAGCGTCTGGCTCGCCCGGCAGTCCCGCTGCAAGGGGCCCTCCAGGTCCTGCTGGGCGGGCAAGCAGAGGACTGGGCAGCGAGGCCGCGCCCCCTGCCTGGGGCCAGAAAGCTTGGCGAGCCCCGGCTATACCACCACGAGCGGGAGGGGGACCGTCCGGGCCGTACCACCCGCGGGGCCGGCGGGGTACACCACCCATCGAGGCGGCCCCGCCCGGCAGGTGGCGGCCCCTCCCCAGGCCGACGTGCAGAAAGGAACGCGCCGGCCTCGCCCGCGGAGGGCCGCGCGGTAGTGGGCGGGGTGCGCTGCGCCCCCCTCGCGCCCACTGGCTGTGGCGCGGCAGGACGGGCCAGACTCGGAGAGCCATTGGCTGAGGGCTCGTTCATTTGCATATGGGGCGGGGCGGCGGGGCCCGGCCGGGGCCCGCCGGGGGCGCTAGGTTGGCCGTGGACGCCGCCGAAGTTGGTCCGAGAGCCCGCGACGGTCCTGCGCCCGGGTCGCAGGTGACGCACGAGGGGTCCCAGGCTGGCGGGCGCGGGTGAACCTTTGAAGCTGTCCTCTTCTGGGGGCTGCGGTAGTCGGGCGAGCAGGGGCGGTGTGGCTCGGACGCCCAAGTTGGAGGGGACCGGGCACGGGGCGACCCCTCCATCTGCCCGCTGGGCCGTCCCTCCAGGCGCAGGGCAGCCACTGCCCACCGCACACTGCGCTGCTCCAGACCCACTGTGCGTGTGACAGCGGCTGATCTGTCCCTGGGCAACGCGAACCCCTGGCCCCTCGGTGACCCGGGTCTGGCGGGTAGGCAGGCAGCCACATAGGTGTGGAGGGCGTGCACCCAGGCCTTGGGAGTCAGAGTCAGCTGGCCCCTGGGACCAGCCTGCCTGTCGGAGTCCAGCGGGGATGGTTGGGTGGGGGAAAGGGGGTACTCTGGGGATTCTCAGCCCTCCATGTGTGGGGGCTGAGATTGGGCCAGATACCCTCTTGGAGGGAACTTTCTTCTTGTGTGTCCCAGGATGCCAGGCTGTGCAGTGTCTCCAGGAAGTGTTCACCAAGGGGTCCATGGCCAGGGCAGCCCTGGGCAGCCGAGTGATCTTCAGCCAGCAGGACCTAGGCCTACAGGACCGGCATCCCCAAAGCTGCCTCTGGGACTTTCTCTAGGAAGAGCGCTCCTCCGTGCATTTCTGCCATTTCAGTGAGGAAGTCAGGACTGTGGACCTATTGTGGGCCCGGGGACAGGCCCCTCCCACAGGCTGTCTCTACTGGATATTCTTTTTTTTTTTTGGGTACTGGGAATCAAACCCAGGAGTATTCTACCTCTGAGCCACACACCCCCCAACCCTATTTTATTTTTATTTTGAAACAGGGTCTCCTTTGGTTGATGAGAGTTTCACTACTTGCTGAGGCTGTTCTCAAACCCCTACCACAGCTGGCCCCTCTCTATTGGATATTCTCAAGTACACCCTGAAAGTCTAGATGAGGAGTGTTGAGGGCTTCCAGGCTTCCCGGGCCAGGACACCTGCACAGGCCTTGTCCCCTCCCTGTGGTCTTCTGAGGATGAGGGCTGGAGCCAGGTCACTAGAGGGAGGGGCCCTGTGCTGTTAGCAGTGTCATGCCATAGCCAGCAGGCTCTGGGGGTGAGGGGAGGTTCTGTGGCTGGGAACCCACAGAGCTGACTTACTGCCACTTGCTTGTGAGTGACCCTTGGTGAGCCTGGGGCCACTTTTGTGCTAGGGGTGTGCAGGATTTGAGGCCAGCATAGCTTGGCCTTACCCTCTGGCTAGACTGACTGCCCAGGCAGCCGAGTGGCAGCGGCTGTCTCTCCCGCCTAGGGGAGGGGGTCCTGATCCTGACTCAGCATCGCTCAGGAGGGGGCCTGCCTCGGTTGGGTCCTCCCTGGGGGGAATGGATGCTTATGGGGCACTTGGCCCTTCCTCATTCTGCCCAGCACACACCACTGTCTTCAAAGTAAAGTTTAAAACTCAAAAGTAAACTTCAGCAACTCAGAGGTTTTAGTAATTTGAAGCACTCTGGCAACTTTTGCGGGGCATGGGATTCTGTTGACCTGGGATAGCCACCAAGGTAGAGGGCTCTACCCCCTTCCCCATTCCAGAGCACAGCACCTCCTGGTGGAGACGGCTCAGCAGCTTTTTGGGGCCAGCAGCTATGGGTTACGGACAGAGTCTGGGCAGTGCCTTCAGAAGAAACACGGCTTCTCCGAAGGACACAGGGAATACAGGACAGGCTTTGCCAGCTCTGTGTCTCCCTCCCCTCAGGGCCAGGGAATGGGGGAAACTCAGATATAGGAGAATATGGCCTAGCCCCCCTCCCCAGAGCCCTGTGAGCGGTGGTCTCTGGATGCCACCTGGTATTGGCCCCACTGGCCCATGTGGCTAGATGAACTGTGGTGGCTTAGGGCTGGTGCTCAGAGGTGCAGCCAACCCTTCTGAGTATGGGTGGGGGAGCAGCCTTCCCACCCAGAGCACAGCCTGCGGAGCTTTTGCACTCTGGGCTCCACTGTGAGCCCCTGTGCTTGGCCCTGTGGTTTGGGGGCCACAGGTCAGCTAGGCCTAAGTCAAGGCTGGAAGCAAGCTGGGCAAGGAGTACAGACAGGCACAGTTGGCTGGGGTTTCTGGTCTGCTGACACCAGATTGGGAACCTCCCTCTGCTGCCTGGCTTTCCGCATTCCCTGCTCTCTTGGCCTCAGGCAGCAAATACCCAGCCCTATTTGCTCCCCACAGCAGTGGGCTCCTGGTGGCCCTGACCTCTGAGAAGCCCTCCTTGGCTCCTGTGGGTGGCTTCCTTGCATCTCCAGCTCAGGACTTCCATGACTTCTGCAGTGTGCTCCAGAGGAAGTGGGAAGCATCAGAAACCACTCGTCCAGACATTCCCTTCCCTCGAATCCAGCACAAAGACCCCTATGATCTAGGGTGTCCCCATCCCATTCTCCATACTGCACATGGCTGCACAAGGCCTTGGAGAGCCCCAGGTTCTGCTCATCACAAAGATCTCGAACCCCAGTCCCAGGCCTCAGAGCTGGCAGTGTGTGGCCCACCTGAGCACCTGGGAGAGACCCCAGCCAGCAAAAGGGCCTTGGTAGCAGCTGGGAGGGCTGCAGAACCGTCCCTGCTCCAGTGTCAAAGCTGCAGGCTCGGCAGCAGAGACTTCATGCCCCGCCAGGGAGGAGGGGGACAGCCCTTGTCTATTTGATGCCCACACCCTCCATGGCCTGACCAGACTCCTCTGGGGGAAGCTCCTGAGGAGCCTCTGACCTGCCCCAGGAGCCCAGCACCTGCCCCCACGAGTTCTCTGGAAGACAATAAACTTGATAGGCGGGTCTAGCTTGTCCTGGCATCTTTAGTTCCTGTTGCTGATGGGGCGGATGAGGGGAAGCCACGTAGGAGAGGAATCCAGATGGCAACTCTGGCCAGGGCAAACAGGCCCCACCAGGTATGGGATCACAAGGAAAGCTCCCAAGGGTGGGCAGAGCAAAGCAGTCCGACTGTGGGGCCGCAGCCTTGGGTCCCATGGAGCACTGGTCCCTGAAACACCCTTCTCAGGAATCCTGGCTGTGCCCAACCCCAGGCAGCTTGGAGTCCCTCCAGTAGTCTCCCTGTCGACCTCAAGTTCTAGACCCCACAGACCCTGCCCAGCGCAGCCTCAGGACGCAGAAGGACCCCTCTAGGCAGTTTATTGAGGTTTAAGTGTTAGGTTAGGGAGGCAGCACACACACACTGAAGGACACTACCTTCGGGCAGGCACACATCCACAGGCTGAACGCATGGTCCGTGCATCTCTCTTTCCCAAAGAGTAGTAGTGGCCTCTGGGGGCCTGGTGAGGTCTGAGCTACAGCCCGTGCTTCTCCAGGAGGCTTGGCAGACTTGGCAAGGACTAGGGAGACCTCTCCCCAGTACTCTATTCCCCTGAAGCAGAATGCCCAGGCCACCAGGGCTCCCGCTGCATGGGGAAGGAGTCCTCCGTGACCACAGACTCTCCTGCTCTCCACGCGGCGCTTCCCGGCTGCCCTGGCTCGTCTGTCCTCAGCAGGTACCACTCTGGCAGGAGCTGCTACCTCCAGGAACTCTGCCTCATGTGAACAACTGTGGAGAGGAGACTGGCTGAGAGGCTAAGGCCAGGGGAGGGCCCATCCCACGGGGGTGACAGGGAGACATACCCTCAGGACTCAGGCTGGGCACTAGGACAGGGCCCCGGGTTGCTCCCTGGAGGGTCTCTTCTCTGGCTGAAGACAAAAGGTCCTGTGAAGAGAGCAGGTCAGCCGGGAGCTGGGCTGGGTCCCCGCTGGCTGCCCCACCTCTCCCCAGAACTGCTCTGACCTGTGTGCCACAGGGGGCTCTGTCTGGCTGTGGGGGCGGTGGCAGTGCAGCCCCTGTCTGTTGGATGAATTGTTGCAGGTTGCACTGACGGAGCTCCCGGTTCAGCTCCTCAAGCTCCTGAGCCTGGGCCTGGGAGCACACAGGACCCTCAGAGAGCATGGCCATGGGGGCCCCATGGTCCCTGTGCCCTACACAGAGCCCCTCCCGGGTCCATGCATGTCAGAGGTGGGGAGGTGGCAGGGCCCGGGGCCTCCTGAGCTCACCTGCAGGGCGTGCTCGGCCGCCTCCAGTGCCCGGCTTACCAGAGCCAGGCTACCCTGCACCTCTGCACTCTGCCGCTCCTGGACAGCCAGGTCCTGGCGCAGGCGCTCAGTAGCAGATGCTGTCGCCAGCGGGGGCCCAGGAGCCTCAGCGGCGAGCCGCAGCTCAGCCTCTAGGGCACGGGCTTGGGCGTCCAGGGCCTGCAGCCTGGCAGCATGCTCTGCAGTGGCTGCACTCAGCGCCTGCAGGCGCGCTTGTCCCTCTCGCTCCCGGGCTTGTTCCCGCCGGAGCTCCTGCTCCCAGAAGGCTTCGTGACCCAACTCCTCGGCATTCCTCTGCACCCTGAGCTCTAGGCCCTGAAGGTCTTCAAAGCAGCCTGGTGTGGGTGCTACAGGGGCCGCAGACTCCGGGGCCAATGGGCTGGAGGCCAGCCTGGGGCATCCTAGGCTGAAGGTCAGTGCTTTGCGGGGCTCACGGCCTGGGGGTGCCCGTGGCTTTGGGGGGAGACTGGCACGAACTGGGCATCGCTCTGGGGGTGGACAGCTGTCTGAGGAGGGTCTCCCAGCCAGGCTGGGCCCTGTCCTCCTCAGAACAAACTGGACATCATTGGCAAACTGTCCACAGGTAGCTTGGGCGCCCATTGGACACTCCTGCGGCAGCAGCTGCCGTTCCTTCTCTCTAAGACGTTGCACCAGCACAAAGCGGCCTGTCTGGCCTGGAGAAAATAAAAGGAGGGTCAGTTTATGTCTCCCCACTCTCTGTCCTGGCTTGAGGAATTGAAGGAAGACAAAACGGATCAGGAGCCAGTCCCACCCTCCTCAGGGGAAAAATGGGGCTGGACTACCAGGCCCACCCCGACTTGTTGGGCCCATCCGCCCCCAGGGGACTCACCTATTGCTTGAGCTAGTGCGATGACCACTTCCTGGCAGGTGGTCTGCTCTGAGACCCCACAGACCACTCGCTGGATGCCATCCACCCACACCTTCAGCTCCATGGCGGCCAGCCCCAAGACCATCCCTGTCTTGTGAGGAGGGTACAGGGTCAAGCCCTGTCTGGCCCCACTGCCTGGCCCCACTCTCCCCTTCCTGATCTGCCACCACAACTGGTTCAGGTCTGTGGCCCCTCTGTGTCGAGGCCCTGCCCACCGGTGCCCAGCCCCACCCGCAGGCCATGCATTCCTGGGGTGGCCAGGGAACTAGTTTGGCACCGGTGAACACTTTGAGACTTCCCCCACTTGATCAGTCTCCTCTTGCCCCGCCCCCACTCTCGGAACTAGGCGAATCATTAACCAGGTCCAGGATTTCCTGTCCCCCGTCACCGGGACTCAGAGGGCACTGCCCCCTCCCGCGGGCGTCAGTCCTCAGGCACCCAAGGGTGCCCGCACGCAAACAAGACGCGGTTCGCTGCTATGGGAACGCCTTCCCCAAGGAAGGAACAGGCTTGGGCCCCAGAGAAGCTGGGAGTCGCGACCCAGACTTGACCTCTTGCCGACCGAACCCCAGACCTCCCTCAGGTAGACCGGCAGCCCCCGAGTCTGCGAACCCCTTCCGTCTAGCCGGTGCACTCACCCCGGAGGTCCCGCCCCTGCCGCGGTTCCGCAGCCCGCGAAGCTGACCCCGACCGCGCGGGACCCGTGTCCCCGCTTCGCAGCAGGCGGGTGCAGGTGCGGCGTGGCCCCCCACAAGCAGCCCGCGGAAAACTCCCTGGTCAGAGCAGGTGCCCCGGCAAGTTTGGGGACCGACGCGGCTCACCTGGGCGCTCGCCGGCCTCCGGGACCCCGGGTGCTCCAGCGTCGCCGCAACCTGCCGCCCCAGCGCCGCGGCGCGCCCCAGCCCCACAGCCTCATTGGCCCGAAACCTGCACGCCCCGCCCCACCGCGCCCCCATTAGCTCCGCAGCGCCTGCCTCCCGCCCCGCGCTCACGCCCATTGGCTGCTCCTGCCCGTCCCGCCCATTGGCTCACCGCCTGCCCCTCCCCGCGGTGCTCAGGTGTAGGCGGGGCCCTGGCGCGCGGAGGGGCGGGGCTTGGGGCGGGGCCCGGGCGCGGCCGCTCCCAGCTTTCGAGCCCCGCGGAAGCGCTTCGCATCGTAGCCGCGATGAGCGGGCGGCGCGTTGGGGCAGGTGTGAGGCCCTACTGACGGGCCAACTTCTGCAGCCGACTCCCACTGCGACAGGTCCTCACCCAGTGAAGGGCACTGGCCCGATCTCGCAGCGCTGGCCTGCGTCCAAGGGGGAGCCGGAGCCAGAGCCGGAGCCACTCCTTCCTTCCCTGACCAGCCTCCAGGGGCTGGGGCGGGTGGCTTGGGCCACTGGGTTAGGGGCTCCGAACCCCTACGAGAGGGAAACGGGAGTGCTGAGGGCCGGACAGAGTCGGTGGGCTGGAGCTGGTGGGCACTGCAGCCCCGGTGGGGGAAGGGGCCGCCTGGGACAAAGGCTCCGGGCTCTTTGTTTGAGGCTCCTTCCCGCCCCCAGTGGGGCCCAGTGCCCTCGTGAGCTGGTGACGCTCAGGCATTTGCAAGTTAACCGAGCTTGGAGACACTTCTTCACCCCTTCCCTTGCGGGAACCCTAGCCAGCTGAGCAGCTAGGGCCTCTCAGCCTCGCCGCCACAGGCTCTGTCTCAGTCAGCGGTGGGCTGGGGGCCCCTGCCTGTATGCCTCCTGTGCCCTGCTGGGGAGGCCCTACAAGTGCCCCGGTTGTAGGTGTGAGCCATGGAGGAACGTAGGTGGGTGGTGCACCGAGACTGTGGTCTAACTTATCCTGAGGCATAGGAAATAATTATGGTCTCGGCAATGTTTCAGGGCTCCTTGGGGTGGATGCCTCTCAGAATGGACCCAGGTGCGGGAGAAAGAAGGGCCTGAGGTCTGAGGCTGGGGAGGACTCGGATTAAAAGGTCAGTACAGAGCCGGGCGTCGTGGTGCACGCTAGTACGCCCAGCATTTGGGAGGCTGAGACTGGAGGATCCAGGTTTGCAGCCAGTCTCAGCTACCTAGTGAGGCATTCTGCAACATAGTGAGACCCTGTTTCAAAATAAAGAATAAAAAATTGGGCTGGGGGTGTAGCTCGGAGGTAGAATGCCCCTGAGTTCAATCCCCAGTACCGCAAAAAAAAAAAAAAAAACAAACTAAAAGGTCAGTACAGCCGGACATGGTGGCACACGCTTGTAATCCCAGCATCTGGGAGGCTGAGACTGGAGCATCTGGGTTCGAGGCCAGCCTCAGCTACCTAGTGAGGCACTCCGTAACTTAGTGAGACCCTGTTTCAAAATAAAGAATAAAAAATAGGACTGGGGGTATAGGTCGGAGGTAGAATGCCCCTGAGTTCAATCCCCAGTACTGAAAAAAAAAAGTACAGCCCCGTCCCTCAGGTTCTCATCACCATCAGCAGCTAACTCCCAAGTCCACTCTGGGCCGCAGTGCCTCCCACATACTCAGGACACACCCACACCCACCCGGGGCTCACACACATGGCACTGATGTCCCCTATTCCAGCCAATCACCACTGTAGCCAGGGAAGGGCTGCAGGGACCTGTGTGGCCCCCTAGGCCCACTCTGCTTAGCTGGGCAGCCAACCACACTCTCTTATTCCCAGCTGGGCGGGGCCAGAACTCAAGGAAGGCTCTGGGCTAGGGTCTCCCTGGAGGCTCCTGGTAACAAGCAGCCCCTCCCTTTCTGGTTGCCCGTATCCAAGGCAACAGCATAGAACTTTCCCTCTCTGGGCCAGCTAGGAGCTCAGGTCTCAGGTAAGTGTTAGGGGTGAGGCCCTGGATGAAGGGACAGGAATGAGGGTCACTGGCAAAGGGCCAGTACCTCTGACCCTTGCTCTAACTTGAGGTTAAGGGGGGCAGGACATAACAGGGAATGTGGGAACCCGGTCCTGTTGCCCTACTGAGATGCACAAACGAGGACCCCTCTGACCAACAGCCCCTGTCTGCTGAGGTAGACACATACTGTGGCCCTCCTCAGAGTTAACCCCTGTGAACTGGGCTTCTAACGTCCGGGGAGAGCACTGTAGGGTGCCTACACCCAGGACATGGGGCAGACTCAGCCCTCTTGCCCCTCCCAGTTCACGACCACCTTCAAGCATGGCCCCCAAGTCTTGCCAGGAATCTGAAGAGGAGCAGATGCCACCAGCCTCAGCAGGTGGAGAGTCAGTCAGTGGTGATTCGAGGCCTCCAGCTGGCACACCTATGGACACCATGGCTCCCCCAGGCCCCCAAGACACCAAGCCCCACTCCACACGGGTGGTCTCTGCCAACCCACAGTAAGAAGGGGGGGGGTGGCCAGCCTCCAGGACCAGACCAGCGGGAGGGCCGGGCCTGATCAAGCGGCAGGGGCCCTGCTATTGCAGGGTGGCTCTGGAGGCGCTGGACCCCCGCACTTTGCGACTGCTGTGGGAGCAGCGGGAACTAGAGATCCAGGCGCTGCGATGGGTTGTCCAGAATGGCCAGCACGCCCGGCATCATCACATCCTGAAGGAGGTGGCAGGGCTGCCGTCTGCAAGGTCAGCAGCAAAGCCCCTGGCCCAACCCACTCCTGGTTTCTGTCCTAGGCCAACTCCAACCACTGAGTCACCCTCGCTCTGATCGCTGCCTTGTCTGACCCTAACACTTCACTTTAACCCTGGATTAGTAACTGTGCTGTAAACCTAGCCCTAACCTTGAGCGTGTCGACCCCTGCCCAGACCTGTCAGGGCTTGCCGTGCTCTGCCCTGGCTCTGCACTGTGTAGCCTCCGGGTACGACGGCAGTGGGGGCCCTCCCGTGCTGCTGACCTGCCCTTAGGAGGAACCCCAGCTGACCTCAAGTGGGGCTGGCTGCTGAGGTTGGCTTCTCCTCCCAGGAGCTCCCAAAGTCAGGACAAGTTCCTGCAGAACCAGGTCCAGAAGCTGACCCTGGAGCTGCAAGCACAGAAGGAACAGGCCCAGCTGGTGAGGGGGTGGGGTCAGGGAGCTGGGTGGGCCGGATGGGTAGGGAAGTGGGCTGGGGCTATTCTGGGGCAGTTCAGTGCCTGTGCTGGGAGGGGGGTGGCCGGGGCTGGGGGAGGCTTCTCACGGAAGGGCTGCACTCCTGAGCAGGAAAAGGAACACTTGGAGGAGCGGCTGACGCAGACTCTCAACACGCTGCAACAGATGGAAGCTGAGCTGCAGGCCTTCCAGAAGTCCTGCCTCCTGCAGCTGGCGCGCTCCTCTTGGGTGGGCCGCATACTGCGGTCACAGACTGGCAGCGTAGAGGTGAGCCTGCGCTCCTGGCCTGTCAGCCCTCCTGTCTTCTGGGAACCCCAGTACTCCCTGGGGTTCAGCATGCCCCCTCTAGGCAGGTGCCTCCACTGGGGCTGGTGACCTGTCTGGGAAGCCTGCTGCCCTCGGGCTGCCTCTGCAGGGAGGAACCGTGACTTGCAGTCCGGTCCACCTGGCACAAAGTGCTGGTGGTGAAGTCAAAGGGGAGAGGTGCTCTGGGGAAAGGTACCCTTCCCTACCCTCTGCCTGCTGGTTTGCAGTCCTTTTTTTTTTTTTGGCAGTACTGGGGTTTGAACCCAGGGGCATTCTACCTCTGAGTTACATCTCCAGACTGATTTTATTCTTTTATTTTGAAACACTAAACTCACTAAACTGCTGAGGCCCGCCGCAAACCTTTGATCCTCCTGTCTCAGCCTCCCAAGTACTGGGATTACAAGTGTGCACTACCATGCCATACCCAGTTTGTTGTTTTTTTGTTTTGTTTTGTTTTTAGGGGAGTACTGGGGATTGAACCCAGGGCCTAGCACATGCTAGGCAAGTGCTCTACCACTGAGCTATATGTCCCCAGCCCCTGCGGTCTTGTCTTGTAGGTGGTCACTGCAGAGACTTTAATGGACTTTAATGCCAGTGACTTCTCTGAGGATGAACAGTCTTCCACAGCCGGGGAGGTGAGCAAGGTCTCCCCCACGAGGTACCCACAACCTGATCAGGACTCTGGAGCCCTGTCTGCAGGAGGAGAGGGACAAGTGCCTGTTGCTTTCTGGTCAGGGATTCCGGCTACAGGATGTAGATTGGAACAGCATCGCCCACCGGTTCCCGAATCTCTTCAGCGTTGAGTCCATCCCGGACCACAAGTAACTTTACTGGGCAGGGACTTCTCAGGGACCAAGAGGAGGAAGGGCTTGCCTTGGTAGAAGTAGATCAAGTCCAAGTTCTGTCCTTTAATGTCTTCAGACAAGTCACAAAACTTCTCCATGCCTCACCTCTGATTTGTTAGGGACGAAGGGAAGGGGCTCATGGACTCTCATTGCCCTCTCTAAGCCAGATCTAGGTCTTGGGTATCCAGAACACAGGCCGGGGTGCTCACTGCCGGGGGAAGCTGGACGGGGCAGGGCTGGGGTCTGGGAGCCAGGGCAGCCACTGAATAGAACCTGGCTTCAGGCAGCTTCTGCCCCAGCCATCCCCACCAGCAGACACAGGCTCAGATTCCGTGATCAAGCATTCGGAGTTTTCCAAGACCCTGCATTGGCGCTCCATGCCCTGGGCGGGCACCAGCAGCTCCGGGGGTGTGGACTCTGACTCCAGCAGTGGCCAGCTGGCCCTTCCTTCTGGAGTGAAGAAGGTGCAGGGGGAGCAGCCCCAGGCAGCAGACTTGACTTCTGAGCAGATCCACCCGAGAGCTCGGAGCTTCAGTAAAGACCGTGAAGGTGGAGTGGGGCAGGTCTCCCTGGTCACCCTTCCACACCCTTCAGTCCACGTCTTCAGTCCCTAGAGTCCAGCAGCCCCTCCTGCCAGGGACATGATCCCTGGCGCTGTTTCCCTCCCACAAGAACCCCACTTGCTGCAGGCCCAGTCTGGCCTAGCAGGACACATCCCCATTGGAAGATCCCCAGAGGGTCCCCCTCCCCCAAAGGGCTCCTTCCCCTAGATCGCGGGAAAACCCACGAATGCACTATGGGAAAGACTCTTCTGGAGCCTGGCGCAGACGCTGACCACCCCTGTGTCGGGCACCAGCCGAGGTGAGGGGACCACCCAGCCACAAGCGTACTGGCAGGACCTTCCCGTGGCTGTCGGGGTGGGCAGGCCATTCATCCCTCGGCACAGTATTCCCCCCCCCCCCCAGCCCAGCTGGCTTCTGCCTGAAGATTGCAGCTGTGAGCAGCCAGGAGAAATTCATCCGCATCCTCAACCAGTCGCTGGAGGAGACTGTGGACCTGGGCGGCTGCGTGCTGCAGCAACTCATGAGAAACTTCCCCGTGTGCATGTACCGCTTCCCGCCCGGCACGCTGCTGGCGCCGCAGCACCACATCACGGTGAGCCCAGCTGCCCGCAAGCCGGCATGGCCCGGCCCCAGCCCTGGACACTCCTCACCCAGCCCCCCGCGCTGTTTGCAGGTGTGGGGAGAGGGAATCAGAAACACCAAGAAGCAGTCACCCTTGTCCTTGGGCCAGGACGCCTTCCACTTCCACTCCAGCCGGGGCTGTGTAACTCTCCTCCGGAATGCCGAGGGCCAGGTCAGTGCAGCCCTGGCCAGGGAGGGGGCTGGGCGGGCCTGGCTGGGTGGGTGGCTGACTATCCCTGCTGGCCCTGCAGGTCCTCAGTGAGCACCAGGCCCCACACTGCGTGACTCAGGGCTCGAAGATCTTCACCGACAACACCGACTGGTCCGTAGACCGCTTCCCTCTCCCTGAGGCCGGGCCCGGCGCCGACACCAGCGAGTCCCCGCGCCGGCCTCAACCCCGGCGCAAGGGCCGGGTGCGGGAGGCCAGAGCTGGGCGCCGGAAGTCGGGGTGGGCACTGCGAGTTCCTGCGTCTCATCCCATCAAACCTTATCCCCATCCCCTCGCGGGGACCGGCCTCCACCTGCCCGGGCCCCGCCCCTACCAGGACCGCTCCCGCGGGCCGGTACCCTAGCTTCACCAACCTTCCTCGCCAGCCCGCCTCCAGTTAGGAAGGGAATTCTCCAGGACCCCCGCAGCCCCTCCCCGCTCCTTCCCCGCGGCGGCCTCGGCCCTCACTCTCCTCTTGCCCTCCCAGGACCCGGAGTATGTTGCCTCTCCTGAACAAGCCTCTCTGCGCGCGGGAGGTGCCGGCGCGGGCCGAGGGCGCGGAGACCAAGGCACTGGAGCTTTTGCCCACCATTCCAGGTGGGTGCCCGGGGGCGCGCAAGAAGAGGGGGGCGGGCAGAAGGCGCGGCTGGGCCAACAGCTGTTGTCCCGCGCGCAGAGACCACCGGGCTTTGCCTCCAGGACCACCCACCGAAGAAGGAAGGAAAGGTCCGGGTGAGTGCGCGTTCGCCCCGCCCCTCCCCTCCCGGGCCGCGCCCGCGCCCTGCTCCCCGCTCCCTCCCGCCGGCGCCCGCTGGCATGGCTCTCAGGACCCCACGCTCCCCAGGTGTGCCGGAAAAGGGTCGACTGCGGCTGCCCCATGGTGGCCCTGTCCGTACAGAGCTCGGCCGAGAGCCGATTTGGCTTCCGCTTCCTCAGCTGCCCGCCCATCACCGAGGACACATTTCGGCGGCTGTAGGGTTGGCATAGCCAGGCAGGAAGTGCCAGCTGCATAATTTATTGAACCAACGTTGCCTATAAAGTAAACTGCATTTCTGTACACCTGAAAGTCGAAAATGATTCTCTTGGTTTCTGGGGCATCCTGCCCCAAGGAGAGGGAACTGCCCCCTAGGCTTGCCAGGTGAGCCCCATGAATCCACCAGGGATGGGAGGCCCAGCCTGGCCTGGGCAGCCTAAGGTGAGCGTGGAGGACCCTGAGCTCAGCAGGAGGGGGTACATGGGAGCGTAGCTGTGGCTCCAGCCACATCGGCCTAAGCCCCCACCCTCGCCGGAAGGTCTCTTCCTGGCCTCCTCCTTTGACCATTCTTCCTGGGAAGGTCAGGCCCCATAGGAGGGGTGGACAGTTTAGGCAGTGCTGGGGAGCTGGGCCACCTCTACCCTTGGACCTCACCTGGGCGTTGGCCTTTGCTGTGTCCCCTGGCTGGTCTCCACCGGAGTCTCCTCCACCCAGGGGGGCCCCTTCAGGGCCAGGCCCACCTCTCACCCTACCCTGCCCAGATGCGGAGCCTCACCAGCACCCTTGGCTCCAGTCCAGGGAGCCCGGCTGTGGGTGGGGGTTTGCACTAAGGGTGAGAATGGGTCGGGGCGATGGGGTTCAAGGGCCGCAGGCAGGGAAGGCCCGGGTGTCTGGCTGCTGGATCCCGTACTGGCTTTTGGTCTGGACATCCCTGGGCCCGGGGGCTGGGGCCTGAGCGCACCTCCAGGGCTCTGAGGGCACGCACGGCAGCCAGCCCCTCACCCAGGCCAGGCCCCAGGCTGCCCAGGGCTCTGAGTCTACGCCCTCGGAATGGCAGGGCTGCAGACCCCCGGGGGGAACTGCTGCCCCCCGAGTCAGGTGGCATAGGGTACTTGGGGGGAGAAGGGGTCAGGTGATACCCCACGGTCCTGGAAGGTTCTAGAAAGCAAAGAAAGAAGCAGCGTGCTAGAAAGGCCCTGTCAGAATAGTGGGGAAGGTCAATGTCCTACCTCAGGTCCTACAGCCTAGAAGGGATGGCATCTGGGTGGTGGCCACAACCTGTCCCCCCTGTGCCATTTGCTATGCTCCAGAGGGAAGCTGTGGCCTCCAGCCCTGTGACCTCTGGCCAGTGCTTAGAACAGCCACCTCTGGGCCTGGAATCTGGCCTTGGGTCACCTGGGGCCCATCCCAAGGCCGATTCCCAAGCCTCTGTTGTAGTGTGAGGCAGGGGCCCACCTGAACCTGGCACCTGGAGCAGGCGGCCCAGGCAGATCTTTGTCCCAGAGTGCCCCTTCTCCTCCCACTCTCCCCGGCCACCCTGCCTGACTTCCCTTGACCACCGGGTGGGGGCTGTTGACCCCTCTTGACTGTCTTGGCCACCCTGTCCTCTGCCCACCCCAAGAGGGCCACTTTGCTGACCTTCCTGTAGCCCCTACCTGCAGCATTCCTTCCTAGACTTGCCCACTGATCTGGGTCATTCTGAACCTGTGTCCCCGCCTGGTTCCATCTTGCTTCCTAGTGTGAAGCCTGGTCCCCCCTGCCGTGGCCTCCCAGTGGATCTGGCAGCCCCCTCCCACCCCTGGCCTCCTGCCTGCTCCCCTGAGCCCCCGGCATGCCTGGTGGGCACCCTTGGCTCCTCCATGTCCCCACCCTTTCAATCCAGACCCCCTTCCCTTTTGTGGAATGCCTCTCTCAAATCTAGCCCAGACAGCCTCAAGGTCCTGTGGCATAGGGGAGGGGGGACTTGGGATTGGCCCTCCCTAGGTAGTGAACCCCCACCCCAGGAGAGAACCATCCAGTGCATCCCCTCCCAGAGCCTGGCGGAGGAGGGGCTCGGAGCCAGCCTGTGCTGGTGTGAGGTGGGGGTTCCCATTTCCAGGTGGGCATACCTGGGGCCAGGCTTGGGGGGCTAGAGGAAGTCCTGGGCCCGGCCTGGTCCTCTTGATCTTCAGGGGCTCCCCATGGGTCCTGGGAGGCCGTGGCCCCTTCCTGCTGGGACTCCAGCCGCCCGCAGGGGAGGGGGCTGGGGTGGAGAGAGGGGAAGCTCTAGTCCTGCCCCTCTTGGACCCAGTGGTGTGCAAGCCGATGGTCAACTCCGCAGGTCATCTGGAGACCAGTGGCCACTCAGCCAAGGCACCCCAACCCGATCCCCCCACACCGGACAGAATACACAGTAGAAGGGTTTAGCAGGGGGAGGGGCACCCACCTCAGGCCAAGCTCCTTCCAGGCCTGAGGCCCCACCGGGGCCAGGTGGTCATGCGTGTCTGCAGGGGGAGGCCCTGGGATGGAGAGGCTGGCGGCCAGGCCTGGCCTGTGTGGGGGCAGCTGCTCCAGAGGCACCCAGGCCTGGAGAGGAAAAGGGTTGATTTGGGAGTCCTGGCCCTGTAATGGCTGTAGGGCATGGCACTGCCACGCCAAGAGTCCTGGGTATAGGTCCCTGTGCGGGAGGGGCTGTGGGTGCGGGTGCACTGTGGG
>PVLC010032865.1:0-17899 GCA_004027655.1 Graphiurus murinus
TAGCTTGTAATCCCAGCATTCGGGAGGCTGAGACCGGAGGATCCGGGTTCGCGGCCAGCCTCAGCTACCTAGTGAGGCACTCCGCAACTTAGTGAGACTCGGTTTCAAAATAAAGAGTAAAAAATAGGGCTGGGGGTGTAGCTCGAAGGTAGAACGCCTCTGAGTTCAATCCCCAGTACCGCAAAAAAAAAAAAAAAAATAAAATAAAATAAATTATATAAATGCATTGAGACTGAATGAGACATTTTTGAATGAGGGCTGTATCATAGAAGAAATAAGGGAGGAAATAAAAAATTCATAGAGTTAATAAAAAATAAAGATACTACACACCAAAATCTATGGAACACTCTGAAGATGGTTTTAAGATGAAACTTTATAGCACTGAGTGACCACAGAAGAAAAACAGAAAGTCACCAAATAAACAACCTAATGACACATCTCAAGGATTTAGAAAAACAGGAACAAATTAATCCCAAAGCCAGTAGAAGGCAGGGGATAATTAAAATCATAGCAGAAACCAATGAAATAGATACAAAAAAATGCAAAAGTTTAAATAAAAAAATATCTGGTTCTTTAAAAAGTTTAAAAATATTGACACTTAGCCAACCTAGCAAAAAGAAAGAGAGAATCAACCCAAATTACTAAAATCAGAAATGAAAAAGGAAACATCACCATAGACAATGGGAAAATCCAGA
Organism: Graphiurus murinus; assembly: GCA_004027655.1. Taxonomy (NCBI): domain Eukaryota; kingdom Metazoa; phylum Chordata; class Mammalia; order Rodentia; family Gliridae; genus Graphiurus; species Graphiurus murinus. Next base: position 696 of record PVLC010032865.1, read on the forward strand.
GGATCATTAGAAACTATTTTTAAAATTTATACTCCAGTAAACTGGAAAATATAGAAGAAATCAACAGATTTATAGACATATACAACATATGTTGGATTGAACCAAGGAGATATAGAAAACCTAAACTGACCTATAACAAACAAAGAGAAAACAGCAATGAAAAGCCTCCTATCAAAAAAAATCCCAAGTTCAGACAGATTCCCAGCTGAATTCTACAAAACCTTATGGAAGAACTAAACTGAATACTTCATGGTTATTCTGTGAGATAGAAAGAGATGGAATACTTCTAAACTTCTTCATTGAGGCCAATATCACCTTAATACCAAAATCATCTCAAGAAAAGAAAATTACAAACTAATATCTTTGATAAAGATAAAGAGGGATGCAAAAATTAAACAAAATACTAGTGATATGCATTCAATACCACATCAAGAAAACTGTACACTATTACTAAGTTGGTTTAATCCCATAGATGCAAGGCTATTTTGACATATGCAAGTCAATATATGTCATTCACCACATAATTAGAACTAAGGGCAAAAATCATCTGAATACATGCTGAAAAAGCATTTGAAAAAAATCCAAACTCAATTTATGTTAAAAATACTGCAGAAAACCATAGCAGAAGGAATTTACTTCAACATCATCAAGGCTATGTACAATAAACCCAAAGCCAACATCATATTGAATGGGGAACAACTGCAAGAATTCCTTTTAAAAAAAAAGACAAGTATATCCACTATCACCACTTTTTTTTCAATATAGCCCTCAAGACTCTTGCCAGAGCAATAGAACAAGAGAAGGATATCAAATAAATTCAAATAGGGAAAGGAGAACTGAAATCATGTCTATTTCTCTATATGATCCTTTATTTAGAAGACTCAAAAAAATCAACCAAAAGACTTCTAGAGCTGATTAAGAAATTCAGCAAATAATAGGCAAAATCAATCTATACAAATCAATAGCTTTTCTATATGCCACCCATAAATCTACTGAAAAAGATACCCAGAAAACAATTTAATTCATAATAACCTCCAAAACAATAAAATACCTAGGAATAAATCTAACTAAGGAGGTAAAAGACATCTATAATAAAAATTATAAACACTAAAGAAAGAAATTGAAGAAGATCTTAGAATGTGGAAAGATCCCCTTGCTCATGGATTGGCAGAATAAATATTATCAAAATGACCATTCTATCAAAAGTAATCTAAAGTCAATGTAATCCTATCAAAATATCAATGTCTTTATTCTCAGAACTATAAAAAAATAGCATTACAATTCCTGACTTCAAATTATACTGCAGAGCTATAGTAATAAAAACAACATGGTATTGGCACAAAAATAGACACATAGACCAATAGAACAGAATAGAAAATACAGAAACAAATTCACACAATTTTAGAGAATTGATTTTTGACAAAGGTGCCAAACACATACGTTGGAGATAAGACATCCTTTTCAAGAAATGGTGTTGGGAAAACTGAGAAACCATTTGCAGAAAAATGGAATGAAATCCTTACCTCTCATACCACACACAAGTCAACTTGAGATTAATCAAAGACCTGGAAATTTGACCAGAGGCTTTGAAGTTACTAGAGGAGGGCCCAACACTCCAACATACAGACACAGGTAGAAACTTCCTCAATAAAACACCCAAATTTAGGAAACTGAAATAAGGATGAATGAATGGGATGTCACTAAACTAAATTTCCACTCTTCAAAGGAAACTATCAAGAGTCTAAACAGAGAGCCTATGGAATGGAAGATTTTTGCTAGCTATTCTTCTGATAAAGGACTAAAATCTAAAATATACAAGTAACTTAAAATATTCATCACTAACATGACAAATAACTCAATCAAGAAATGGGCAATTGAACTAAATAAACACTTCACAAAATAAGAAATATAAATGTCCAATAAATACAGGAAAATATTTTCAATAGCATCAGCAGTCAGGGAAATGTAAATAAAAATTGCACTGATATTCCATCTAACCCCAATAAGAATGGAAATCACCAAGAAATTAAACAACAATAAATGCTGGCAAAGATATGGAGAAATAGGAACTCTTGAATTACAAACTAGTACAGCAATTATGGAGAACACTGTGGAGATTCCTCAGAAAATTTGGAATGGATCCACTAATGCAACTGCCAGAGACAAGTTAACTTTGTAAATGTCTAAGGGTCATGAAAAGCCATGACTGGAATGTCAAAATTGCTGAAAGCAGCCTGTTTCTCCAAGGTTAACATTCTTGTGTTTCTTGCTGACACCAACTCCTGAATATCCCACTTGTTAAACATTATCTCAAGGATCTTCTGCACATCCTCAGTGGTTTTGCTGCTAAACATTATTTCAAGGACTTTCTGCAGGTGCTCTGTAGTTTACCCATTAACTATTACCTCAAGAACTCTCTGCAGTTTACCTAGTTAACATTACCCCCCAAGACTCTCTGCACATATGCATTAGTGTCTGAACACTAATGACACTTAGAATGACAATAAAAGCTGTGGACCAGTGTCCAGTGGGGTCTTCACCTAAGAGCAAGGTCCCCTGGCCTGCCCCTTTCAGTCTTCTTATCATGTCTGAGTCATTCTTTTCCTCGCAGGTGCATTGGACATTACAAACACAGCTACCCAACTCCTGGATATCTTTACAAAGGGACTGATATTAGGAAATGATAGTAATATGTATATATCCATGTTTTCAGCAGCACAATTCACAATAACCAAATTATGGAAACAACCTAGGTATCAATCAACAGATGAATGGATTTCAAAATTATGAGATGGAATGGAATGGAATGGAATGGAATTCTACTCAGCAATAAAAACAACAAAATAATGTCATTTGCAAGAAAATGAATGGACCTGAGAACATTATGTTAAGTGAGCCAGTCACAGAAAATGAAGGGTCATATGTTTTCTCTCATATGTGGAAGTTAGAGAGTAATTGAGATACTAGAGGGACTGCAGATCATGGAGGAGAAACTGCAATGGAGCCAGGGAGGTGGTCTAGGGGAAGATGGTGAAGGGAGAATCAATGAAGGAATAGTTTCCATCGACAGTATGTACATATATGAGAATACCAATGTTAATCTAAATACCATGTATGGGGAAGGGGGGCAATGGGGAGCCGGCTGGGAGAAAGCTCATCAAGTACTGTGTGCCTGTATGTCACTATCACTATGAAGTACATTATGATGCAGGACTATAATGTACCCATCAAAGTATTAGAAAAAAACTACTCAATCTATGATATTTTGGTTATAGTCATCTGACCAGACTAAACACACGCATACACACACACATGTTTTTAAAAAGATAAAATCCAATGTACCACCAGCCAACTTAAAAATAGACTATAACCAGTATCTTGGAAGCCCCATGTGTGTGTTCCCCACTTATCACCACTGCCTCCAATGTTCACTGCCAGCCCAGAATCCATGAAAATCCTGCATTTAGTCATTCTCTTGCTTTCATAGTTTTACCACATATGCATGTATCCCAACACAATATGTTGTTTGATTTTTCCTGATTTTGCACTTTATATAATGAATCACACAGTATGTTTCTGTGACTTGCTTTTTCATTTAACATTTGGAGATTCAATCATAATAATGTGTATAACTATAGTTGATTTTTTTCATTGCTGTTTCATATTTCATTTGTGAGTATAACATCATTTGTTTATCCCTTGAACTGTTGATGGACATTTTGTGCTTTTATAAACAGTGCTGCTTAGAATCTTGTGTGTGGTTGCTGGTATGCACACAAGAGTTTCTCTGGGGAATATACTGAAAGTCATTCAGGCTGTTCCCATATACTCTGTTTCTGTTTGCAGTCAAGGCTCCTGTTAGAATTACACTTCACTGCCCACTTAATTTAACTCTGATCCTGTTAGACTAATGAAATGTGGGCTGAAGTGAAGCATGACTTTTCTGGGGAGATGCTTTCAGAGGACATGCACGCTACACTTTTTTTTCTCCCTTATCGTACTTGGAAGTATTTCACAGAGCAGGTTTTCCATCTGTATGGATCCCCATGTAAAGATGACAGTGATGTGGATAGTCTCCAGCTGATCCACAAACTTTGTTGTTTGAAGCCATTTTGGTTTCGTGGCCCAAAGCATCATCTAGTTTACCCCAACTAATACAGAAATGAATTTGCTTAGAATGCATCTGTCTAATTTCAATGAATACTAAGGTGTCTTAAAGAGACTAAGCTAATTTTTATATTACTTACACCAACAGAGGATGAAAGTTCCATCTTCTAAGGTCTTCATCAATTCCTTTCTTCAGCTTTTTGTAGTTTTCCTTATAGAGGTCTTTTACCTCATTGGTTCGGTTTATCCCTAAGTATTTTATTTTTCAGGGTGCTATTGTAAGTAGAATTGTTTTCTGGATTTCTTTTTCGGTGGATTTATGGTTGACATACAGAAAAGCTTCTGATTTTTTAAGATTGATTTTGTATCCGGACACTTTGCAGAATTTGTTGATCAGTTCTATACGTTTTTTGGTTGATTTTGTTGGGTCTTCTAAGTATAGTATCATGTCATCTGCAAAAAGGGATAGTTGTAGTTCTTCTTTCCCTATTTTTACCCCTTTGATTTCCTACTCTTGCCTTGTTGCCCTGGCTAGAGTCTCAATTACTATATTGAACAGAAGAGGTGATAATGGACATCCTTGTCTTGTTCCTGTTTTTAGTGGGAACTCTTGCAGTTTCTCTCCATTTAATATGATATTGACTGTGGGCCTATTGTATATTGCCTTTATGATGTTAAGGTACGTTCCTTGTATTCCGATTCTCTGAAGTGCTTGTAGCATGAATGGGTGTTGAATCTTGTCAAATGCTTTTTCAGCATCAATTGAGATGATCATGTGATTTTTGTCTTTGGTTCTGTTTATGTGATGAATTACATGGATTGTTTTTCATATGTTGAACCAGCCTTGAATCCCTGGGATGAACCCAACTTGGTTCATGTAAGTTTTTAAAATCTACTTCCTGTGCTTTTCTATCTCCTCTTTTGGTCTTACTTTTCTCTGTAGCATTTGTTACTATCTTATAGACTGTTTACTTGTTGACTTGTTTCTTGTACTTCTCTGAAGCTTGGATGGAGTTTTCACAAGATCATGGACTTATTTTTTTTCATTGGTGAATCCTCAGTGTCTAGAAAAGAAGTGTCCAGCACATTAGGTAGTTATTGAACAAATGAAAAAACAGTCATAGGAGCTGCCAATAGCATGTGACCATTGCACTTCTTGGCCATTGCCAGTTTTACAATGTGGGCAGATCTATAGGCCTGATACCTACGGACCCTTGAGCTTAATGTACTACTGACCTGATGAGAACAGTCTGCAGGAGGAGCTTTCCCCTTACACAGGCAATCGTCCTCCACAACTGAGGGCTGTTTCTTTTTTTATTTATTTGTTTTTTTTTTCTTTTTTAAAAAATAGAAACCTGGAAGATGGCAACGGAGTGAGACACATCTCAAGAGGCGCTGTGATCTCGATTCAAATTAGTCATGGAACCAGCTTTTTGAAAGAAGAAAAAAGCAACAAAAGGGTGAAAAACCCTGCGAAAACTGGAATACAGCTGAGCAGAACCCGGAAGGCCGACCAGGGAGAGCAAAGAAGCCCGTCTCCATGGCCCCGGCACCACGCCACCAAGCGGAAGCCGCCATTGAACCGGCCCCCGGCGTGGGGTCTACTAAGAAAGAAATATACAACAACCCTCTGCACCCCACCGGCCAGAGGTGGAGTGAGCTACTCCTTAACACCTCATCCTAGCCAGGCGGCATTTCGAGGCACCTTTGACAGAGACCAGAACGTGTGGTATGACCAGCTTAAGCCCTCGCAGCGCTATCCCAGCTCACCCCTCCCCACAGAGCCGGAGCAGAGATAACTGCACTCCAGAGCTTGAATCAAAACTGCTGCAGGAGCAGCTTCTTGAAGGAAGGAAGGAGAAGCAAAGCAGCTTAAAAGACTAGAGAAAATACTCAAAGAGATTAACTACAAAGAACTAACAAGTAAACGTCAGAACCAGAGAAACAATAACTTCCAGGAAGCAAACAACTAAGCAAAGAAGAACAAACACTACTGCAAACAGAAGTCAAAACCCAAAATGTTAGGAATTAAAAATCATCTTTCAATACTCACACTGAATATAAATGGTCTCAACTCCCCAATAAAAAGGCACAAGGTGGCAAAATAGATCAAAACCCAGAATCCATCTATATGCTGCCTGCAAGAAACACACCTTACATACAAAGATTCCCACAAACTAAAGGTGAAGGATTGGAGTAAGGTAATTCATGCCAATGGAACGCGAAGACAAGCAGGAGTAGCAACAATGATATCGGATAAATTAGATTTCAAGCCTAAGCTCATCAAAAGAGACAAAGAAGGTCACTTTTTACTAGTAAAAGGAACAATACAGCAAGAGGAAATAACAATTATCAACATCTATGCCCCAAACATAGGTGCAGCTACTTTCATGAAACAAACTCTACACGATATAAAATCACACATACACTAATACTACACATACACACATACACCAATACACTAATACTGGGAGACTTCAAGACCCCTCTCACATCACTAGACCGATCTTCAAAAAAAAAAAAAAGGTCAGTAAAGATGCTCAGACCTAAATAATACCATAAACCAAATGGACCTATTAGACAGATACAGAATATTTCACCCAACTACAGCTGAATTCACATTTTTCTCAGGAGCACATGGAACCTTCTCCAAAATAGACCACATTCTGGGACACAAAGAGAGCACTGGCAAATTCAAAAAATGTAACATAATTCCCTGCATCTTTTCAGACCACAATGGAGTGAAACTAGAAATCAACTCTAAGAAGACCCAGAGTAACCATGTAAACACATGGAGACTGAACACCACATTGCTGAACGAGGAACGGGTCATAGAAGAAGTAAGGGGGGAAATTAAAAAATTCCTAGAAACCAATGAAACAGAGACACAACATATCAAAACCTCTGGGACACCTTAAAGGCAGTACTAAGAGGAAAATTTATAGCACTGAGTGCCCACATAGAAGAATGGAAACTCACCAAATAAATATCCTAATGACACAGCTCAAAGCCCTTGAAAAACAAGAACAGTCCAACCCCAAAGCCAGTAGAAGACAGGAAATTATGAAAATCAGAGCAGAAATTAATGAAATAGACAAGAAAAAAAAAACAATACAGAAGATCAACAAATCCAAAAGCTGGTTTCTAGAAAAAATAAACAAGATAGATAAACCATTGGCCAACCTAACCAAAAGAAAGAGAGAATCAACCCAAATTACCAAAATAAGAGATGAAAAAGATGATATTACCACCAACAGTATGGAAATACAGAGGATCATCAGAAACTATTTTGAAAAACTATACTCCAACAAAATGGAAAATCTGGAAGAAATTGACAATTTTTTAGATACATACAACCCTCCTAAATTGAGTCAAGAAGATATAGAAAACTTAAACCAACCAATAAAAATCAAAGAAATAGAAACAGCAATAAAAAGTTTGCCATCAAACAAAAGCCCAAGGCCAGATGGTTTTCCAAGTGAATTTTATAAAACATTTATTGAAGAACTATTCCCAATACTCTTCAAACTATTCCATGAAATTGAAAGAAACGGGACTCTCCCAAACACTTTCTATGAAGCCAATATCACATTAATACCAAAGCCAAATAAAGACAGCTCAAGAAAAGAAAACTATAGGCCTATATCACTGATGAACCTAGATGCAAAACTGCTAAACAAAATACTAGCAATGCACATTCAAAACCACATCAAGAAAATTATACACCATGACCAAGTCGGGTTCATCCCAGGAATGCAAGGCTGGTTTAACATACGAAAAACAATCCATGTAATTCACCAGATAAACAAACTCAAAGACAAGAATCACATGATCATCTCAATTGATGCTGAAAAAGCATTTGACAAGACCCAACACCCATTCATGCTAAAAGTACTGCAAAGAATCGGAATAGAAGGAACATACCTCAAAAATCATAGAGGCAATATACAATAGACCTACAGCCAATATCATATTAAATTGAGAAAAATTGCAAGAGTTCCCACTAAAAACAGGAACAAGACAAGGATGTCCATTATCACCTCTTCTGTTCAACATAGTACTTGAGCAATATACAATAGGCCCACAGCCAACATCATACTAAATGGAGAAAACCTACAAGAGTTCCCACTAAAAACAGGAACAAGACAAGGATTAAGAGGTGGGGCCTTTAGAGAGTTACTACATCAGGAGGCAGAGCCCTCCTGAATAGGAGTACAGCCTTTGTAAAAGAGGTTTGGAGGAGCTCCCCAAGCCATTTCCACAGGTGAAGACACAGCAATGAAGCACCATCTGTGAAGCTCTTGCCAGACACCAAATCTGCTGACACCTTCATACTAGACTTCCTAGCCTCCAGAACCCCAGAATAAGTTTCTACTGCTTATAAATTACCTAGTCTAAGGAATTTTGTTATAGAAGCTGAATGGACTAAGACGATGATGGACAGCTTTTCAGAAGTTTTTCTTTTCTTTAACTACCTTCTGTCCCAGAGATCAGTGATTAAACCAACAGATGGCAAGTTTCCCTTTCATACTCTATACTTTGAACTCCCCACATTTGATGATTTAACCAACTCCTGAATGAGTTGGTTAAACTGCAATGTTTTAAGTCTATAGTGCCAAGAAGGTAGTTGGGATCTCTGTAAGAGCCTCCAAGTGCAGGCTTTCTGGCACAGAGCTTTCATTTTGTAAGTATTGCTGAGCAAGTGGTTGTTATATCATATAATCTAATGTAATGTGTAAAATGAATATATGTGTAATACATAATCTAGTATAATGGATAATAGAAATGGAAGAGATTAGAAAACATCTAACCCCCAAATGTTAATTCACAGAAAAAATGAGAACCAAAGAGCAAAAGAAATGTGACTAAATGCTCACAGCAAATCTAATGCTAGACATCAAGCATTGTTAGGTTCTAATACAAATATCCTGCCTTCCACAAGGAACTGCTCTCATGGTGTTAATAAATAGCATCTTTGATTATTGGTAGAAGCAGGTGCTAAAGAATGCTTGAGATCCTAGAACTCAGTGACCACATACTGGGATTATGTCGGGGTCATCAGCACGACCTATGGTTCCTTTTCTCTGGAAAATCTGCCCCACTCCCAATATGGCTTCAGCAGCTATTGCAGTCATCGGACTAAACTTGGTGATTTGTGCCTGCTGGACACCTGACCCAGGCTTGGGTGTGTCAAGGTGTCTGCATCTGCAGATCCCAGAGAGGAAGCAGGTGGCACACCTGAATAGGTCGGCTGAGGAGAGTTTGTGAAGTGATTGTGGACATACAAGTGGACAGAGCACAGGCCCCTGGCGCACAATGGTAGGGAGGTGAGCACCCTTGGGCTTGAAGGAGCGAGACAAGGGAGCAGTTACCAAAACTCAAGGGGAAATCCTGCGATGAAAGATGATATTCAGTAGGGAGCTGTGGCCTTTTTGTGTTGTTGCAGTCTGAGACTACTGCAAATTCCAATTCATAGTCCAACAGGTAGGTAGGATAGGGATCACTCCCCCTGTCTTTTGCTGGGATCACCTGTTTTATGAACCCAACCAAAACCAAGAAAACAGGAAACTTATGTATCCAGTTGACAAGGGGCAGTATCCCAGGGCACACACTAGAAAGGAGATGGGGAGATGATACAGATCTGGAGGTACAAATAGTAATAATCGTGTTAACCCTCATTACTGCCTGTTTGTTGTTTGTTTGTTTCATGGTACTAAGGATTGAGCCCAGGGAGGTTCTAATTCTGAGCTATATCTGCAGCCTTGCTTTTTTTCTGTTGTCGTTGTTGTTTTTAATTTTGAAACAAGGTCTTAAGTTGCTGAGGACCTAGCTAAATTGTTGAGGCTGGCCTCAAACTTGCAATCCTCCTGTCTCAGACTCTCAAGTCCTAGGATTACAGGTGTGCATCACCATAACTGGCTACTGACTGGTTTTAAAAGGGTAAGAAATCTAGGAGTATACTAGGGATCTATATAATTCACTTGTATTTTTTATAATTTTAACTGACCAACATTAGGCCTAAATCCACAGCATAGGTCTCTTAAAGTATGGCTCTTAACATTTTTAACATCATATACTTTGGTAATAATATTGAATAATTTCAAATGTAGAGCAAAACAAAAAGATTCCCATAATCCTCTGAACAATCTCCAGTATCACAAAAAAAAAAAAAAAAAATTCAAGGCCTTTAATGCTGAAAATGCATATCTACATTTGAAAGGGAGGGGATTGTACTACTATTTAGAGTGCTTTCTTCCATTATTTTTTCTAAAAAAACATCAAAAATGGCTTTGAAAGAAAGACCTATTTGCAATAAGTGCACTGTCTGTGACGAGAACAATTGTGTCTGTGAATGAAATCAAATAAATTTTTCTACAAAAGTCTTTCGATAGAAAATCTCTATTTTTAAAAAAGGCATTGAAACACTCCAAATTTAAGAGTAACAAATCAAACAGAAAACAAGGACAGTTCCTTAGAAAGCTGTTGTTCTCTCTTTTCTAGCCTCTCCATGAAGAGAGAAGGAAATCAAGGAAGGCATCTATTTTTTTGTTAGGAGCAATGTGTAGGTGTGGGGATGTACTTGAGATATTGAATACTGGGAAAGGAGTAGGTTAGGGTGTGAGGTGTGATCAATTTATTTCTGCACATGCTTCATTGAGGATTTCTGTAAAACTTCCAACTGTAGATGAGGCACAGAAATTTGAACATATTCATCCACACCTCTCAAGAAGTCTGCCTAGAGTTAAAAATGTGGGTCTCAAAGGTTTATGGATAGTATCAATAAGTATCAATAGCCCAAACGAAAGTTTTGAGAAAGAGAGTGGAAGGATTCTAAGAAATCTAGAGAGTGCAAGAAATGCAAATATTCAGCAATTAGTTATATAAGAATGAACATGAGGTATCCAGAAGGCTAGCTGGGAAATATGAGAAACAGAATTAGAAAAGGCAAAGAGTAGAGCATGTTTTAAGATGGAAGATTTCTTCTGCTGCAATGATAAGGATGTTAAGCATTTTTAAAAAATTTTATATTGTAGCTCTCTCAATAAATGTAAAGTGGTATCTCATGGTTTTAATTTGCATCTCTCTGTTGACTAATCATTTTGAAACTATTTCATATGCTTATTGGCTGTGTGTTTTTGCAAAGTCTCTTTTTAGACTTTATGGTCATTGTTTTGGTACTTTGTCTTTTTTCTTATTAGTAAAGGTTCTCATTATTCCGTATACTAGAGCTTTATATTACAAACAACTTCTTGTGGTCTATGGATTTCCTGTTCACCTATTCAGCAATTTGTCTGAGACCATACGGAAAGCCTTCTATTAAATAACTTCTTAATTTTTTAATTTGGTGCATTGTCATTATACATCATATTGGGGTATAGAGTGATAGAAACATACATGTACACAACTCTTGGAGCACTTCTCTCTGAGTCTCCCCCTCTCCCTCCTCAAACATGTCTTTAAGATTGGAATTGGTAATTCTGGATACATATGTGGTGTTATTTCAACTGTTACACTCTTCACACCTTCTCCTCACTTCCCTAAACCTCTTCAATCACTACATTGGAATCTGCTCTTCTACCTGATTTACCCTTATTTCTAAATTTCTCACTAGCTTCCACATACAAGAGAATACATACATCTGTTCATTTTTTGGAGACTGGTTAGTCTCAGTATGATTTTCTCTAGTTCCATCCATTTTCCTTCAAATGACATGATTTTGTTCTTTTTTACAGCTGAGTAAAATTCCATTGTGTGTATATACCATAGTTTTGTGATCCATTCATCTATAGATGGACACCTAGGCTGGTTTCATAATTTGGCTATTATAAATTGTGCTCTGTGAAAATGGTTAATTTTAATAAAGTCCAGTAGTATGTTTCTTGGTTTTTCACTTCACTTCTTGTGCTACTGTTCAAGAATCATGTCTTACCAAAGGTCATGAAAATATTTTTCTTTTTCTCTTCTAGTGTTTAACTTATTTTTAGTTTTCACTAGGGCTGTGATCCACTTCAAATGAACCTTTATGTATAATTTGATGTAGGAATCAAAGTTCCTGTTTCTTCCTACATGGATTTCCAATCGTTCCTGCATTGAAATGACCTTCTTTTCTTCTCACATGTCAAAGTGGTAACTTTAAATAACCAAGTGACCATATACTTTTGTATCTATTTATGGCATGTCTGCTCTATCATTCCACATATTCTACTTTTGCCCCAACACTGATGTTGCTTGATTTTTTAAACAATATTTCTTAATTATTTTAGTAGTACATCTTTATGGTATGTTAAAATTTGGTAGAGGAAGACCTCCAGTTTTGTTTGTCAGGACTATCTTGGCTATCCATGTCCTTGGCATAGTCATACATATTTTAGAATCATGCCTAACAGTTTCCACCAAAAGAGCTTTAATGATTTTGATTGATTGGGGTTACGTTGAATCTACAAATAAATTTGGAGAGAACTGACAACTTAACCATATTGAGTCTTCCCATAATTATAGGATATCTCTCCATTTAGTTGTTTAGTTTCTGCTTTGTTATTTTAATAATTAAAATGTTTAGGAATGGGCACTGTAGCTTAGTGGCAGAATGCATATCATTAGCATGCATGAGAACCTGGATCCAATCCCCAGCACTAAAAAGAAAAAAGTAAAGAAAAAGAAAGAAATATAGACACTACTAATATAGAGAGAAATACAACTGACTTTTAGGTATTCATATATATTCAACAATATTTCTAAATTTGTTTTTTATTTATAGTAGTTTGTATGTTGATTTTCTTTGATTCCTTATACAATAACCATCTTATCTAAGAAAAAGAAATATTCTTTTTTAATCTATAAGCCTATCATTTATATTGCATTATTATTAAATATACTTACTATTATATTAATAACTGCTAGTACAGTGTTGAATTGTGAAAATCCTTGTCTTGTTAGTTTCAGGGAGAGAGCATTCAGTACTTTACCATTAAGAAAGTATGGAGCAGGGCGTAGTGGTACATGCCTGTAATTCCAATACTTGGGAAACTGAGACAAGATTAGAAGTTTAATGTCAGCCTTTGCAACTTAGCGAAGCCCTCTTTCAAAATTAAAAAAAAAAATTTAAAAGGGCTCCTGAGTTCCACCCCGAGTATCACACACACACAAAGTATGGCGATAGCTATACCTCTGAAACCCACTTCCTAAAGCCAGGATTCTTAGTAAAAGAGTAAATGAAAGAAATTCTTTTTACCAGCACAAAGAGGTGAGAAAGGAATTTTCATCCTGGTCAGAGTTCTGAGCCACATACCTGGCACATACCTGCATTCATATAAGTTGCAATTTGAATTTAATCTACTTACATGGTAAAGAAAGAATCTCCATTCCCAATAGACATTAACTTAAAAATTGGTTCTTTAAAAAAAAAAGTTCATTCTTGGGATATTTAGCATAATCAATATAAAGCCTCTCTGGAAGAATCATCCCTGGTCTATGGGTCAAAAGATTTCCATAGATAAAGGCCCACTGATGATGAGCTCATAATTGAAAACTACAGTGCATAGGACACAAAAGTCCAACATGATCAAGAGTTATTAGGCAGAAAGAAAATAAGATATTTAGTTCTTCAAGAACCATAAATAAGCCGGGCGTGGTGGCGCACGCTTGTAATCCCAGCATTCGGGAGGCTGAGACCGGAGGATCCGGGTTCGCGGCCAGCCTCAGCTACCTAGTGAGGCACTCCGCAACTTAGTGAGACTCGGTTTCAAAATAAAGAATGAAAAATAGGGCTGGGGGTGTAGCTCGGAGGTAGAATGCCCCTGAGTTCGATCCCCAGTACCGCAAAAAAAAAAAAAAAAAAAAAAAGAACCATAAATAATATAATCTAATACACAATAAAAATAATACTAGATTATAAATAATATAATCTAATACACAATAAAAATACTAGATTAGATTTACTAAATAATACTCAATTAGATTTATTAAAGCAGTTCAACATATCAATAATAGACAAGAAGATAAAAACACTAAATTTCTCATCTATAAATTCATCGATAAATATTTTTTTCCATTTCTGAAATTAATAAAAACAAGTTTGCATATATTCTTGCAAAATTTAGAAGTTGTCCCTAACAAAATAAAAACAGAACACTGTATGCGTTTCAAATCAATAGTGAAAAGAAAAAGAATGTATAAGAAGAGAAAATAATGGCTTACAATGTGCCAGTTGCTGTTCTAAGTACTTTATATGAACTAACTCATTCAGTCTTCACACAATCCATAGTACTTGTATTTGGCTCATGAAAAAATGGGACATGCAGAGTTTAAATAACTTGCCCAAGGTCACACACCAGGAAATTGCAGAGCTACAATTTAAACTCAAAAAGTTTGAATGTATGACTTGCTCTTTTTTATAAAGAAATACTCATGCTGTTTCCTCTGAAAGTGTTAAAGGAAATGGAGGAATATCAGATGAAAATAAAGGATCAAAAGCATAAAATGAGAAAATGCATCACAAGTATATTGGTTACGATTCAGAAACCGTGACTGTATTAGTTTTCTTTTTTTTTTTCATTTTTATTACTTTTTAAAAATTGTTTTATTTTTATATTAATTGGTACATTGTAATCATACATCTTTGTTGGGTACAAGCTGATAAAGGCATATATGCACAAATTTCTCATTTAACCAGTTCCCCTATTCCCACCCCACTCGCTCTCTCTCCCTCCTTCTCAAGTTCAGTTTAGTGACTGACCTTGATATATTTGTGAAAGTACATCGTGTGCATTAGGGCGTCCCCCCCCCCGCCCCCGTCCATGCCCTTTGGTTAAGTCAATTTCTTTGCTTATCAGGATTTCTCCTTTTTCATCTGGAGACCCTCTTATGCCCCATCATCTCCCTATCATCCGCATATTAGGGAGAACATATGCTTTTTTATTCTTTGTGACTGACTAATCTCACTTAACATGTTTTCCAGTTGCATCCATTTCCCTGCAAATAACATGATTTTGTTCTTCTTTATGGCTGAGTAAGATTCTATTGTGTACATATCCCCATATCCCATAGTTTTGTAATCCATTCATCTGTCAATGGACATCTTGGCTGTTTCCATAGTTTGGCAATTGTGAGTTGTGCAGCTATAAACATAGATACACATGCATTGCTCTGATAGTTTGGTTTCCATTCTTTTGGGTAGATACCCAGAAGTAGTATTGCTAGCTCATATGGTAGGTTCATTCCCATTCATCTGAGGATCCTCCATACTGCTTTCCAAAGGGATTCCACTGATTTGCAATCCTACCCACAATGTATTAGACTTCTTACTTCTCCATATCCTTGCCAGCATTTGTTGTTGTTCATATTTTTTAAGATTGCCATTCTGATTGGAGTTAGGTGAAATCTCAGGGTAGTTTGGTTTGCGTCTCTCTGATTGCTAATGATGTTGAACATTTCCTCATACATTTATTGGCCATTTGTATTTCTTCTTTTCTGAGGTGTCTATTTAGATCCTTTTCCCATTTTTTGATTGGGTTATTTGTTTTCTTAGCTGTTATTTTCTTGAGTTCTCTGTATATCCTAGATATTAGACCTCTAACAGAAGACTACCTGGCAAAAATTTTCCCCCACTCTGTGGGCTCTCTGTTGAGGTCTTTGATAGTTTCCTTTGCTGCACAGAAGCTCTTCAGTTTAATGCAATCCCATGTATTGATCTTCCTTTGAGTTGCTTGTGCTTTTGGAGTCTTGTTGAGAAATGTTTTACCTGTGCCTATGTGTTGAAGTGTTGGGCCTATGCCCTGTTCAAGTAGCTGAAGGTCTCTGGCCTGACTTCCAGGTCTTTGATCCACCTTGAGTTGACTCTTGTGCAGGGTGAGAAAGTGAGGTTTATTTCCATTTTCCTCCATATGGTTAACCAATTTTGCCAACACCATTTGTTAAAGAGGCTACCTTTTTTCCAGTGTATGTTTTTGGCTCCTTTGTTAAAAATCTGTTAACTGTAAGCACGTTGGTCTGTTTCTGAATCTTCTATTCTGCTCCATTGGTCTGTGTGTCTGTTTTTATGCCAATACCATGCTGTTTTTCTACTGTGGCTTTGTAGTAGAGTTTGAAGTCAGGTATTGTGATACCTCCTGCATGGTACTTGTTGCTAAGAAATACTTTGGCTATCCTGGGCTTTTGGTTGTTCCAAATGAATTTAAGGACTGATTTTTCTATGTCTGTGAGGGGTGACCTTGGTAATTTCATGGGTATTGCATTGAATCAGTAAATCACTTTTGGGAGGATGGCCATTTTGATGATATTTATTTTGCCTATCCAAGAGCATAGTAGGTTTTTCCATCCTCTAAGGTTTTCGTTGATTTCTTTCTTCAACTTTTTATAGTTTTCCTTATAGAGGTCTTTTATCTCTTTGGTTAGGTTTATCCCTAAGTATTTTATTTTTGGGGGTGCTACTGTGAGTGGAATTGTTTTTTGGAGTTCTTTTTCAGTGGATTTATGGGCATACAGAAAATCTTCTAATTTTTTAAGATTGATTTTGTATCCAGACACTTTGCTGAATTTGTTGATCAGCTCTATAAGTTTTTTGGTTGACATGGTTGGGTCTTCTAAGTATAGTATCATGTCATCTGCAAAAAGGAATAGTTTTAGTTCTTCTTTCCCTATTTTTACCCCTTTGATTTCCTTCTCTTGCCATATTGCTCTGGCTAGAGTCTCAATTACTATATTGAACAGAAGAGGTGATAATGGACATCCTTGTCTTGTTCCTGTTTTTAGTGGGAACTCTTGTAGGTTTTCTCCATTTAGTATGATGTTGGCTGTGGGCCTATTGTATATTGCCTTTATGATATTGAGATATGTTCCTTCTATTCCGATTCTCTGAAGTGCTTTTAGCATGAATTAGTGTTGGATCTTGTCAAATGCTTTTTCAGCATCAATTGAGATGATCATGTGATGTTTGTCTTTGTTTCTGTTTATGTGGTGAATTGCATGGACTGTTTTCTTATGTTGAACAAGCCTTGCATCCCTGGGATGAACCCGACTTGGTCATGGTGTATAATTTTCTTGATGTGGTTTTTTTTTTTTTTTTTTTTTTTTTTTTTTTTTTTTTTTTTTTTTTTTTT
>PVLC010032866.1:0-17898 GCA_004027655.1 Graphiurus murinus
TTTTTTTTTTTTTTTTTTTTTTTTTTTTTTTTTTTTTTTTTTGGTACTGGGAATTGAACTCAGGGGCATTCTACCTCTGAGCTATACCCCCAGCCCTATTTTTTATTCTTTATTTTGAAACCGGGTTCTCACTAAGTTGTGGAGTGCCTCACGAGGTAGCTGAGGCTGGCGGAGAACCCTGATCCTCCGGTCTCAGCCTCCCGAATGCTGGGATTATAAGCGTGTGCCACCACGCCCGGCCTGCTTTGTTTCTTCTTTTGCAAATATTTGAGAATATCCGTGTTAGTTATGGTTCTGATTAGAAGATGGCTAGGGTTGCTGGGCCCAAGGACATAAGTTGAGCAAAAGCTGTGTGCTGTAATTACTAAAGTACATCTTGGCTTGATATTTATGATATTTGGGATGTGGAAAATGGTTGGTGGGTCCTGGTGCTACCTATATCCTTCCTAGATTTATCCTCTGTTATGACACTTTACCTCTCTGAGAAAACTTATGTTTATTTTAGGGGGCGGGGACCAAACACAAGACAGGTGTACTAAGTATTTCTATAGACAATACTTAAACCAGGGATTTTCTAGCCTCTTTTTAGACTTGGAACCCTTTTATACAAATGAAACCTTAGTTAAATGTCCTCCATACCAACAGGTATGGAGTTGATGAGATAAAAGTAAGAAAAGGGAGTTCAGAGCCCTTGGAGTTTATCACTCCACTTCACACCCCCTCCCCCTTTTCTTTTTGCCCAGGCTTCCCCTAAAGTTACTCTGTTATAAAGCCTGGTTTATGAGCTCTATGAAGCTGGGGGGAGTGTGTCTTGTGGGAGAGACTGTGTTGGGGGAGCACAGAAGCTTGTAGTCCCCTCCTCCCCACTAGCTGTCTCTGATCACAGTCCTCTTAGGGTGACAACAGTGAGTGTGACCACACTGCTGGGTGTGCCAGGGACAGAGCTGTTCCCGCCCGTGCCCTGGTGGGAAGACTGGCAGCATCTCCTTTCACTCTCAGGAGGGGCCCGGTTTGGACAGTCCATTGTATGCTCTCCCCAGTGACAGGCCATATCTTGGAAAGAGGTGACCCATGTCTCACTCCTAGGGAATAGCTGGAGGCATGGGCTTCACAGACTCAGGTCCAGGGGAGCCTCATGTGTGACTGGCAGTGGGGGACTGTGTGCCAGGCCTGGCAGCTGGTGCCAACCTATGCTTGGGTCGCACTTGGTACTTCTCAGAACTGTTTCTTGTCTGTTGTCTCCGTTGAGGTTTCTGTGTTGTGTATTATGTCCTTTATTTACTAGATTTGGAAATCTAAAGTCCGGAGAGGGCAAAGTCTCACTTGGGTCTTTCAGGGGAAGTAGATGCTCTTTTTTTTTTTCTTTTTTTGGTGGTACTGGGGATTGAACCCAGAGGCAACCTACCTCCTGAGTTATACTCCCACCCCCACCCCTTTTTTTCCCCCAGTACTGGGGATGGAACCCAGGGGCATTCTACCTCTGAGCTATACCCCCAGCCCTATTTTTTTGAAACAGGGTCTCACAAAGTTGCAGAGGGGGGCCTCACTAAGTAGCTGAGGCTGGCCTCGAACCCAGATCCTCCAGTCTCTGCCTCCCAAGTACTGGGATTACAAGTGTGGGCCACCACACCCAGATCCCAGCCCTTTTTTAGTTTTTTGTTTCTGAAACAGGGTCTTGCTAGGTTGCTGAGGCTGGCTCTGAACCTGTGATCCTTCTGTCTCAGCCTCCTAAGTACTGAGATTATAAGTGTGGGCTGCCATGCCTGGAAAACTGGATGCTTTTGATGGGATCTGTGGCTACCAGTGAGAAACTGTGTGTGTGTGTGTGTGTGTGTGAGAGAGAGAGAGAGAGAGAGAGAGAGACACACACACACACACACACACACACACACACACACACACACACACACTGGGGATTGAGCCTAGGGACATTCTACCTCTGAGCTACATTCCAGTCCTATTTTACTTTGAAATAGGGTCTCACTAAGCTGCAGAGGGCCTTACTAAGTTATTGAGGCTGGCTGTGAGCCTGCAATCCTCCTATCTCAGCCTCCCAAGTACTGGAATTACAAGCGTGCACCACCATACCCGGCTCCAGTGAGAAACCCTTATGTAAAGTCTTTCTGAGATTTTAGTCTTGGGGATGACTTCCTATAGCCAGGTGGACTTTGGATTTTATTACTCTATTTCAGGGGGGCCCAGCCTTGAGGGCTTTGGGAGCCGTAGGTGCTAAGGTTAACAGGAGCATGCATGTCCCCTGGGCACTGGTCTCAGCATATGAATATTAACTCTAGTAATTCTCCTGCCAGCTATCTGAGGAGGGTATTGTTACCACCCCCACTTCACAGAGTGGGGACTAAGACTCAGAGAGGGCAAGAATCTTCCCAGGGGCACATGAGTAGTCAGGAGGAGCCTGTGTTCAGACCCATCAGCCTGCTCTAGAGTGTGCCTTTCAAGACAGGTCTGGCAGCTGGAAATGGTGGTGCATGCCTGTAATTTCAATACTCAGGAGGCTGAGACAGGAGGATTGCAGGCTTGAGGCCAACTTCAGCAACTAGTGAGACCCCGTTTCAAAATAAATAAAGAGATCTGGGGGTGTAGTTCAGAGGTAGAATGTCTCTGGGTTCAATCCTCAGTATCAAAATCCAACCAACCAACCAAACAAACAAACAAAAAAAGATAAGTATGGCCCTAGCTGACTCCCAAGAATCTATAGTTTTCAGAGGGTAAGATTTTCCAGTTTAGGAGTTTTCTTCCTTCGAAGTTTGTCAGGGATGAACCTCCCAGAAATCACTTTGACTGAACACAGATGTGTTCAGTTCATTCATGTTAGGACCCTGTGTTAGAGCTAAGTAGGATACAGTTCTTACCTGAGAGTCTGAGATAAGATGATGTAAAGTAAGATAAGTGCCAGAAAGACGCACAAGTAAAGGTCTCTATTTAGTCAATGAAGGGCACATCTCATCTGTTGGAGGAATCAGAAAAGGCTCCCTGGAGGAAGTGGTGTTTTGTTTTTGTGGTATGGAACAAGTGGTGTTTTGTTTTGTGGGATGGAACCCAGGGGTATTCTATCTCCAGGCTATGTCCCCAGCCCTACTTAATTTTTTATTTGAAAACAGGGTCTTGCTAAGTTGCTGAGAACCTCACTAAATTGCTGAGGCTGGTTTGGAACCTGTGATAGTCTGTCTCAGCCTTCCACATACTGGGATTACAGATGTGTGCCACCACGCCCGACTTGGAAGTGATGTTTGAGCTTAGAAGGGCCATTCAGGTTCATTAGATTGATGTGGGAGATGAGAGGTGGGCCAGGTGGGGCATGGGCCTGAGCCCGAGGTGGGCTGCAGGGCATGGGAGTGAGCAGGGTGGGTAGTAGCTGGGAAGGAGGCTGCGTGGGGCTTCTGGAGGAGAATTTGAGTGGGAGCCAGGTTTCTCTGAGTGGAGGAGGTGGGCAGAGGAGGACGAGAAGCTTCTGGGTGAGAGGGAAGGAGAGGTGGGCCGCCTCAGGACCTGGGCAGCTGGTTATCAGTGCCACAGGGGGATGAGTCTGAACCCACAGAGTGCGGGGAGCAGTGGCTCCGAGGTCAGTCCATCTCTGTAGTGCCTGCAGGAGAGGGTGGCAGGGGCTCAGGGACACTGCTGATGGCCTCTGGGTGAGGGGAGAGAGTTGAGTGCTGAATGGTTGATTGGTCACTTTTAGTAGGGAAGGGGCTGCCTCATGACCATGGCTGCTCAGCAGAGGTCCTCCCACAGGCTGGAGGAGGCGTGGTGGAGGAAGGGCAAGACCAGGTATCCTCAGGCCTCTGTCTCCCTGATGAGGTGGAAGGGGCTACGGCCCGGGTGCTTGGGTTCCTTGGGGGAGACAGGATGACGGAAGGTGTCATCTTCGCTTTCTCTCTTCCTCCACCTCCTGCCCCTCTTTGGAGTTGGACAGACACATTAAATCCTACTTCTTCCTTTCACTAGCCCTGGAGACTTGCTTACATGACTTCGCATTCCAGTTCTTAAATCTAGGAAATGGGAAGAAGGGTCGCATCTTCCTCATAAAGAATTGTGAGGATTAAAGTTAGTTAAGCCATGAGTGGTGGCACATGCCTGTGATCCCAGCACTTGGGAGGCTGAGACAGGAGGATTGCAGGTTTGAGACCAGCCTCAGCAACCTAGCAAAACTGTCAGGAACCTAACAAGACCCTCCTTTAAAATAAAAAGGGCTGGGGGTGTAGCCTGGAGGTAGACTGCTCCTGGGTTCCACCCCCAGTACCAAAAAAAAAAAAAATTAATATATGTCAACGGATGGCTTAATTCTGGCACATAGCAAATGTTGATAAATCACAGCAGCCACCATAATCATTATTTTCCTGGATGACTACTTCCCTCCCAGTTTCCTCAGACCCCAACCCTCCCTCTACTTGAGGGGCATATGACCCTCTTCTTTTCCTCTGAGCTCTTTGCTCAGCTCAAGGTCCGCTCAGACTTGAGCACAGCCGCCGGCAGTTTTGCCTGGGCCTGTGGCCTCTGCGGGGCTGGCAGCCTTGCCTGGCCGAACTAGCTCACGGTGGTAGGGCCTGCCATCTGCTAGGGCAGTAGGGGGCCAGGCGTGTGTGTGTGTGTGTGTGTGTGTGTGTGTGTGTGTGTGTGTGTGTGTTGCCAGCCGGAGCATCAGATCCAAGTGCCCATCCCTTCTGTTTGTTGGGAAGAGATGGGGGTGGTGTTAGGGAAACCAAAGACGCTTCGGAGTTCGCCTTTCTGTGCTTCTGAGAGGCCTACTTTTCGTGTGACCCCTCCCTCCTCACACACACACTCACACCCACTCACTCTGAGCCTTCTTCCGCTGTTTCACAGCCGCCTGCACCCTTCCCCGGCAAAGCCCCTCACACATGCTTGCTTTGGGGGCTGGCAGCTTTCGCCTCTGCATCAGGACCTGTGAGTGTTACTTAGAGTTGTGCGGGAGTCGAGGAGGCTTCTGCTAGGCTGAGAAGATAATTGCACTATTTAAAGATGGCCCTGGAGCCGGAAGGAGCCTGGTGGGTGTTCAAGAGCTGCCTTCTGCTCACTGGCTTGTGCAGTGGGTGGGGCCCGGCAGGAGGTCCTGGGCGGTCATCTCAGGGTATCTGCCTGGCATCCCTCTCTGGGCTCATTTTCAACCACTCTGTACCGTTTGGCTAGAAGTGGAGTTGCTACCTGGTGCATGGTTTGCAGGGAGGTTGGAAAGTGCTTATGTCACTGATACCAGCTTTTCAGTTACTAGATGACCGGGAAGATTTGGGGAGACCGAGCTGGACCAAACAATCAGCACCTCACAGCCGGTCCTCCACCCCCCACTGAACCTTGAACCTATGATCCTCTTGTCTCAGCCTCCCAAATACTAGGATTACAGACTTGTGCTACCACACCCAGTTGTTTCCCAGTTGTCTTTCTTTCTTTTTTTTTTTTTTTTTTTAATGAGTGGCTGAGTGGGGAATAGGGGAATGTGGGCCCCACTGTTGATGAGTTTGGAGAGGGAGGGTGAGGGGAGCGAGGGGCCTCAGCCTCTAGGCCTGGAATATTGAGGTGAAGGTGTCTGGGCACAGTGGGCGGGAGAATGGGAGGAATCGCTGTTCTTGGCGTCAGTGGTGGGATAGCAGCCCCTCTCCTCCCCTTCCAGTTACTCTGTGGGGCAGGGAGAAGAGTGTGGGCTGTGCCGGTGGCAGCAATGTTGGGGAAGGAAGGGTATTCTACATTTCACCTTGGTAGCCTCTTGGGCCCCTGCCCTCCATGGTAGGTGTCTAGCTAGGAAAAAGGATGCTTATGATCAGAATTTGTGTCCATTTTTTATGTCTGGGTACATATGTGTGACCACATGTGTATATATGCTAGGTCTCCATGTTCCTGTGTCTGCCTCTGTGTGTGTGTGTGTGTGTGTGTGTGTGTGTGTGTGTGTGTGTGAACTGTGGGTGCGTCTAGGAATGGCTGTGGGTGTGAGTTCTGGAGTTTTCTAGCTGCTGCTCTTTGTTCTGATCGAGGCCTCACATTCCTCCCTGCCTCCCTCTTACCGGCCCCTGTGTCTACCTAGATCAGAACATAGGATGTGCATAGGGGAGGGGCTCAGGTCCAAGAGACTGGACCGTCCTTTGTTTGCTTCGCTTAGCCCTGCCAGTGTCTGATCTCTCACCTCACACTCGGTCCTGATACCTCCTCCATCCTGACCCCCCCAGTTCTCCTTCTGGTGGACAGGAGGCTGCCCCGTGTCTCTTAAAAAGGGAGGGGGAGGGGAAGGAAAGGGAGCACCATTTACGGAGCACCTACAGGGTACCCACCAGCGTGCTGGGGCGCTGCATCCCTTCGGAGCTCTCCTGCCATGGGTGACCTGGTGGTGGCCTGTAGCAGTGGGTAGGGAGGTTGGAAGCCAATACTGGGCAGAGAAATTTCTGGCTGCATGGTGCCTTCTTTTTTTTTTTTTGCGGTACTAGGGATTGAACTCAGGGACGTTCTACCTCCCAGCTACACCCCCAGCCCTATTTTTTATTCTTTATTTTGAAACCGGGTTTCACTAAGTTGCGGAGTGCCTCACTAGGTAGCTGAGGCTGGCCGCGAACCCGGATCCTCTGGTCTCAGCCTCCCGAATGCTGGGATTACAAGCGTGCGCCACCACGCCCGGCTTTGCATGGTGCCTTCTTAATTTGTCTTCCTTTGGCCTGACCAGTGGGCTTCCCTGTGCCAGGCTCAGGCCGTCACCAGAGCCAGCTGTGCACGTGCTGAGTGTCCTTCCTGGTGACTTCTGGCAGGGCTGGCAATGGGTAATTACACCAAGGGAGTAGATTCCCAGTCACAAGCAGCTCCCCCCCCCCCCAGGGACCCCTCTCCCCAGGATGTGACCCTGCCCCCATGTGGACCTTGGGCTCCTTTCTGTCATTCAGGCCCTGCTCCAACTCTGAGGTGGTAGGCTATGCATCCAGAATCAAAGACTGTTATCGGCCAGGCCTGCGTGTGGTCTCCTTGGCAGGTTTCAGAAGAGGGAGTGACCTGAGCCAGAGCCTCCTTCCTGAATTACAGGCATTGTTGCTGGTCGGGGCTCTCTGCCTGTCCCAGAGCCCAGCCGGTGCCTCTCCAAGGCCTTAGCCATGCTGTGCCAGTGGTCAGGGCAGGACCTCCTCTGCCCCTGTGTCCTGTGGTCCCAGGGGTCCAGCTTCTGTGGGACTCCACCGGCTAAGCCTTTAACCCCTTTTGTACTTGTCTCAGCTTGGGGGGGGCGTTGTGGGGGAGGGACCAGAGACCCTGTTTCCCCCCTCCCACCTCCAGGTCTCAGGAGGACTGGGCAGCCTGCCGGCTGCTCCCCTACCGCTGACTGAATCATTTCTATATTTGGCCAGTGAGCACGTGGGTGGGGGAACCACTGCGGCTGCACTCTGACAGCTGTGGGGGGCGGGGGCAGGGGCTGCAGGCGGCAGAGGCTAGGCAGTAGGCTTGTGCATTCCTTGGGAGAGCTAAGGAGGCGCCATCAGAGTGAGTAAGCCCTGAGAAGGGGCATGCGCCAGCACCCCCCTCTCCTCCCCCACGTTCTGGTTCAGGGCTGGCCTCCTCTCCCCACCCCCTCCTTTGGATGCCCTTCTCTTTTCAGCTGGTCCTCACAGCAGTCTCTTCTCCCACAGACCATACTGCTCTCCAGAAACGATGGGTGTCGCTAGACCCAGCTGGGACTCTGCCAGGCTCCAGTGCTCAGTCTAAGACAAGGGTCATCTCCCAGCCCTGCTCTCCCTGCCGGTCATGGCCACACTCCGATGCTGCCCGCTTGTCTGGGGACACAGGGCACCCAGCCCTAGCCCTGAGAGGCTAAGCCAGGCCTTCTGGCTGCATTCCACGGGGGCCCTGCAGGCTCCAGGCTCCGTTCAGAGGAAGAACAACTGATGCCATGGAAGAAGCCCCTGCCCACCTGCCCTCTCACCTGGCGCTGCCTGTTCTGACTCCCATGCACTGGGTCCTCCTGCAGGTGCCAACCTTGTGAGCCCCTCCCCGTCCCCTGACACTGAGAAGGCCCTGCTCACCTCCACCATGTGCGAGGTGATGCCCACAATCAACGAGGGGGACCCCCTGGGCCCCCCCCACGGCGCCGATGCCGACGCCAACTTTGAGCAGCTGATGGTGAACATGCTGGATGAACGAGAGAAGTTGCTGGAGTCCCTTCGGGAGAGTCAGGAAACCTTGGCAGCCACGCAGAGCCGGCTCCAGGATGCCCTGCATGAGCGGGACCAGCTCCAGCGCCACCTTAACTCCGCCCTCCCCCAGGTAAGGCCTAAATCTCTGCACCTTCCTCAGCACCTCCCCCCCCCCCCAGCCAGGTGGAGGTCAGCATCCCTAGGGCCCTCAGCTCATCTGCATCCATTTGCATATCAAATACTGGACTTCACAGAGCATTTACTCCACCTTCCTCTATAAATCTTTTCCCTGTCACTCCTGAGTTCCTCAGCCTGGGATTAGCTTCACCTGGAGAAAATGGATGGAATTTGATGCAGGAGGAAAACCCAGCCATAGTAGCTGACGGCAGTGATCCCAGATGACCAGCAGGTGGCACCATAGACTGTAAGGAAACCTCAGTGCTGCCAGCTTCTCACCAGAGCCATATTCTTGGCGGTGGAGTGCGGGGGAATCACAGAAAGCGGAGGTGGGCGAAGCCTTAGAGATCATCTAGTCCAGCTCCACTCTTGCACAGATGAAAAAAGCAAGAGACGCCACATGGACAGTTATAGAAAGAGCTTAGTCTAGAAGCACCGTATCTTGACTTCCCACTTCATGCACGTCTACAGGGCTGCTACTAGCTATAGTGCCGTCACCGTTTATTATGTATTTTCTATGAACTCTGCAGGGATTATCTCACTAAATTCTCATATAATGATGAAGTTGGTACCATTGTTGCCATCATCCTATTTTACAGATGGTGAAACAGAAGCTTGGGGAGATTAACCAGTTGCTCATGACCATGCAGTTAGTAGGTGGGAGATGGAGGAAGAGTTGAACCCGAGAAGGCTGTGCCTCTAGGTGCTAAGTGTCTCACCTTCCACTGTATTTCTCTTTCACCACATTTCTGGCCTATGAGCTCTGTATTGCTTCCTACTTATCATCCATTTGGTAGATGTTTCAGGCAAAATGTGTGCTCTGGGGACAGAGAAGGGAGCCAGAGCCAGAGTTAGCCTGCTGCCTGTCAAAGAAGGTGTGAGCCCTGCCTGGCAACCAGACCCAGGGTGAACAGGGTGTCTGCAAGCACTGTGCTCTCAGTGGCTGCATAAACACCCTGCTTTCTCCACCTCTTCTTAGGAGAGAGATAGCTATGGAAACCCATCCAAGTGCTGGATGCCTTGCATGGCACACCTGGAACTGTGGGGCATGCAGGGGCTGTGGAGGCTGCCCTAGGAGCTAGAGAGCTCAAGCCTCAGCACCAGTCCCTTTTCCCAGGTGTGGGGAGAAGAACCAGCTGGGCCTGGGTGGGTGCATTTTCTGCCCAGGCTTAGATGTGATGGGGGCAGGGTCTTGTGATGCTTTATCAATAATATGGAGCCCTGGTAAAGAGGTAGGGTGGGCAGATGGGCCCCTTCTACCTCCCTGTGTGTGAGGCCTGAACACAACCTGGAGTGAATGAGCCAGTCCTTGCCCCCAAGGAGCTCAGAGACTAGAAAGGAGACACACAAGAACCCAAAAGACTAGAAGAGAATGTAGAAGAAGATAAGAGAGACCCAGAAGGATTGTTAAGCACCACATCAGTGATAAAAATAGCTGCCTTTGATGGGCTCCTGCTAAATACTCTCTGTACATTGGGCTCATTTAATCCTCATAGCAATTCCTGGAGAGAAGACTGCTACCTCGGTCTTACAGATCAGAGAACTGGTTGGGAGAGGTTAGGTAATTTGTCCAAGGTCAGAAAGTAGCAGGACCTGCACAATGAAATTTGACCCTCGGCCTTCATGACTTCCCACACTGCAAGCTTCAGGAGGACAGGGGTTGTATTTTTCTTGTATCCCCAGTGACCAGCACAGGACTTGGCACTCACAAATATTTGTGGTAGGTGTTCATAAATATTTGTAGTTGAATGGTAGACTCCCAAGCTGGTATTCTTGACCATTGTTTTGAATGGTTTTCAGGGGAGGGAGGGAGGCTTCTACAGGGAAGCCTTGAAGGATCCCAAGGAGGCTAGATCCTTGGAGACAGGTTTTGAAAGAAGAATCTCACCTCCTCAGGTGGACTGAGGGTTGAGGGTCAGGCTCTGAGGGTCAGGGGGAGGGAGCCTGCTGATAGAATCTGTGGTGTTAGGAAGGCTTGCTGGGGTTTGGAAATAGTAAATGACCTGGATTGACTGGGTCTTAGGGTAAGTGGAAAGGAAGCATGGGAGGGAAGTTTGAAAATCAGGATAAGAAGTTTGTGTTTAACTTTATGGATAGCATCATGCTTTGGGAGACTGTCCTGGTGGGAGTGGACAGATGTCCTGGAGTGGGGAGATCAGGCTATGCTTAGCTCAAGGCCAGGGGAGGGAAGAGCACCACAGCCCTTTTGATGGTAGTGCCATGGTGTAGGGCTGGGGGCATGCCATGGAGTCCTGGGTACTCACATGTGTGTATGTGTGTGTGCATATGCATGAGCAAGTGTGAAGATCTGACTGTGTGCACGCATGTGTATACATGTGTGTAAGGTGAAAGATGAAGCAGCATCAGGCCCAGACTTCAGCTTCCAGGACCTTGCCTGCCTTTGGCCCTGGCCTTGATAGGAAGACAGTAATCAAGGAAGAGGGTCCTCGCTTTTTTGTTATCTGGCTTCTCTGGTCCCTTTTCCCTTCCCACACCCCTCTAGCCCCCTTTGCCTGGTCTGGAGTGATGGGGGGATTGCTTTGGGTATTTTTTCTTTCGTCATGGATTCTTGGTGTACAAGGGAATCTGCAGTGTAGGGCAGGCAGCAGCCTATGTTCAAAACTTTCTTAGACCTTGGTAGCCACAGAGTTCTGGCTATTCACCTGAGAACCTTCCTGGAATGAGGTGATGTTTATTAAGTAGATAGGATATGACAGGCCAGGATGCTTGTCCTGATGGAAGAGGGCAGGCTGATAAGTCTCTGAAAGTGTCTGGGCCTTGCAGCGTGAAGATGGATCCCTCCTCAAAGGATACTTGTGCATGACAATTTAGTAAAGCCAGGGCAAGTGCCTGGATCAGGTGCCAGGATGCAGCCCTGGTCGACTGGGTAGGAGAGCGTGCCCTCTTGCTCCTGAGTAGGTGGGCCCTTTGGTCCACTTGTTTCACAGCCCACCCACAGCTTGCAAAGCCGTGGGGAAAGGGTGGAAGGTAGCTTCCTGGGGATCACTCAGCCTTAAGCTTCAAAACACTCTTCTCTTCCCTCTCTGACACCCACCAGCTTCTGTGGGGTTCCACAGAGGACTCAGAGACAGGGACCCCTTTGGGGGAGCTCACACTAGCTGCAGGTTTACTGCCCTGTGATATGGATGGATTGGGACTTTCTAGGTGGGCAGGTCGAAGGAAGGATTGGGTGGGAATTGCTGGCCATGGACTTGAATGTGCAGATCCCCAAGCACTGAGGGGTTTGGGGGGCTTTCAGGAATTTGCCACCTTAACCCGGGAGCTGAGCATGTGTCGGGAGCAGCTTCTAGAGCGGGAGGAAGAGATATCAGAGCTGAAAGCAGAACGGAATAACACAAGGGTAAGTGGGGATGATGTGGGGTATGTGTGTATGTGTGTGAATACCTTGACCAAGAGAGCAGGCAAGACCAGGGCCAGGCACCCACCCCATCCCCGCCTCTTCTTGTCTCTTATCCTAGGGTCGTAGATCAGTTAACACCAGTAGCAGGCTTCTTACCTGCAGTCGCTGGGCCACAGAAAGGCCAGGGTCCTGGGGAGCAGCCACGGCAGCTGAGTTGGGGCAAGATATTTAATTGGGGAGCAGCTATTTACCAACATGGAAGAATTTCAACATTTTAACAGTGGTGTGGCTGTACATGGTGCTTCTGTGGGCCCTGCTTATAGCCCCTGGAACACATGCTCACACCAGCCCCTGCTTCCACCAGCTGCTTCTGGAACATCTGGAGTGCTTGGTGTCCCGCCATGAGAGGTCACTGAGGATGACGGTGGTGAAGCGCCAGGCCCAGTCACCGTCGGGAGTCTCCAGCGAAGTAGAGGTGCTGAAGGCCCTCAAATCACTGTTTGAGCACCACAAGGCCCTGGACGAGAAGGTACCCACCTGGCTCTGTTTTCTCCCAACCCAGCCAGGCATCCCTGGGGGTTCCTTGTCCCTTTGCTGAGATTTCTGCATCCAGTGTTTAGGGAAAACTGTTCTAGTTTCAGAATTGGCTTCCTCCTACCATGGGCCTGATTTCAAGTCTTATTAGGTTCTCTCCTAGGAATTTGCCTCTTGGCAAACCCTTCACTTTCCCTCATGCCTGACCGTGGTCAACCAAGTCCTGGCTCCTCCAGCCTGACTCCAGTGGGGTCCCCCCTTTCTTCCTCCATCTCTTCTTACCTTGGGCAGGTGCGAGAGCGGCTCCGGGCAGCACTGGAGCGAGTTAGTACCTTGGAGGAGCAGCTGGCTGGAGCCCACCAGCAGGTAAGCTGCCCACTGTCCTCTGACGTCACAGCTCCTGGAGCCCCACGGGTTTCCCCCTTTGCTCTGCTCTGTTCCTCATGGGGTTTCTCCCTACTGTGGCTGGAGACTGGCAGCCAAGGCTTGGCCAGGAAGTGGAGACTTAGGAGGGTCTGAAATGTGTAGGACGTTCTCTTTGACTCACTGTCCTGGGTGCCCTACCCTACAGGTGTCTGCCCTGCAGCAGGGGGCAGGGGTTCGGGATGGAGTGGCAGAAGAGGAGGGGACGGTGGAGCTGGGACCAAAACGCCTGTGGAAGGTGGGCAATGGGGAGCGGCATTGCAGCTTTAGACAGGAGTGGGAGGTTCTGCCGGCTTGAGGTCAGTAGAAGAGTTGCTTGAATTAAATTTAGGGCTTGCTTCTACATCCCCACTTCTCGTTCTCTCTCCCCTTTCCATCTGCAAAGAAATCTATAGATTTTTGTTTTTGTGCTAGGTACACAATATGCTTGTCCACTTGCATTCGTAGGGGCTATCTGCCTGTGTTCAGCATCAGGCAAGATTCTCTCTCTCTCTGAGCCTTTGTTCCCCTAGTTGTTCCCCTTGTGGGTCACCAGAGGCTGAGAGAGCAGGTAAAACCGGAAGTTACTGTTTTCCAAGAGATACTCATGAGAGCAAGGGTATAAGGCCATTATCAGGAGAGAGTTCCTAGGGCCCAGAGGAAGGAAGGTAAAGGTGCCCCTGGGGACATGCTTTGATGTTTGTGGCAGAGTTCTGATCTGCTGTGGGTGTGCCACCCCTCTTCCCACCTCCCTGGGGAAGGGCAGGGTGTGGGGCACCTTGGGCCCCTGTCACTGACTGAGGGCTCAATGTCCCCGGAGGATGACGCGGGCCGGGTGGAGGAGCTGCAGGAGCTCCTGGAGAAGCAAAACTTTGAGTTGAGCCAGGCTCGGGAGCGACTGGTCACCCTGACAGCAACCGTAACAGAACTGGAGGAGGACCTGGGTACGGCCCGCCGGGACCTCATCAAGTCGGAGGAGCTGAGCAGCAAGCATCAGCGGGACCTCCGGGAGGTGAGTGAGACCTCGTCATGCTAGGTGCAGGTGCTTGGCACTCAGGAGGGTTGGGACACAGGTCCACCCTCTGTCCACAGAGCTGGGAACGATCAGACCCAATACTCGGCAGGGTCCAGTGTGGGGAGCAGTGATGGGAGAGTTGCGTCAAGGTCAGACACTGATAGGGGAGAGCACGGCCCTTTCTGGGGTACAGCCGGCCGGGTAGTAGGAAGGTACACTTTGGGGATGAGTGGGTAGGGAAAGGCTGGCGACCTCTTCTCTCATCCCCTCTGCTCCCACCCAGGCTCTGGCCCAGAAGGAGGACATGGAGGAGCGAATCACCACACTGGAAAAGCGCTACCTGGCTGCTCAGCGTGAGGCCACGTCCATCCACGACCTCAATGACAAACTAGAGAATGAATTAGCAAACAAGGAGTCCCTGCACCGCCAGGTAACTCCTCCAGGTGGAGTGGGGGTGGGCATCATACTTCACCCTCAAGGTCCTGATGATCCTGGTGGCCTAGGAGCTCCCAGGGTCCTACAAGTCCCCTCAGGAAAGGGGAAATCAGAATATTGTGCAGTCAAGAACCAGGATTGTCCCTGGCTACTTCTGACCTGTCACCTGCTCTCTGCTGAAGCTGGTAGGGGTGGGGTCAGTGCTCCTCTTGAATCCCTTCCCCGCCCCGCATCGCTAGTGCGAGGAGAAGGCCCGACACCTGCAGGAGCTGTTGGAGGTGGCAGAGCAGAAGCTGCAGCAGACGATGCGCAAGGCAGAGACGCTGCCAGAGGTGGAGGCTGAGCTGGCCCAGAGAATCGCAGCCCTCACCAAGGCAAGTGGGCCAGGAGCCTGGGATCTGCCTCCGTCCCCTACGTCCTGAGCTCCCTTGGAGCCAGGTAGGGTGTGGAGAGAGAGGGACGCACATTGGGCTGGGATCCAGAGAACTGTTTCCCACTGCGTCTTGTTAGGAAAGACACTGTTTTATCTCTGTCAGTTGGAAGAGTAATCCATGCCCTCATTGCCCCACAGGGAGGTGACAATCCCATAAAGAGGGGTGGGGTGTGAAGGTACTTTAAAGGAAAAGAGAATACACTGATGCAAAATATTTTTATTATCATTTACACTATTGGGGTTGGTACTTTTTTTTTTTTATGGTACTGGGGATTGGACCCAGGGGTGTTCTACCTCTGAACTACACCGCTAGCCCTATTTCAATTTTTTTTTTTTTTTGTGTGTGTGTGTGTGTGTGGTACGGGGGATTGAACCCTGGGGCATTCTACCTCTGAGCTATACCTGTAGCCCCATTTTACTCTTTATTTTTTATTTATTTATTTTTATTTTATTTTATTTTTTTGTGGTACTGGGGATTGAACTCAAGGGCATTCTACCTCCGAACTATACCCCCAGCCCTATTTTTTATTCTTTTATTTTGAAACAGGGTCTCACTAAGTTGCAGAGGGCCTCACTAGGTAGTTGAGGCTGGCCGCGAACCGGGATCTTCTTCCCAAATATTGGGATTACAAGCGTGCGCCACCACGCCCAGCTATTTATTTATTTATTTATTTTTTTTTGCGGGACTGGGGATGGAACCCAGGGGAATTCTACCTCCAGGCTACATCCCTAGTCCTATTTTTTATTCTTTATTTTTGAAACAGGGTCTCACCAAGTTGCGGAGGGCCTCACTAAGTAGCTGAGCCTAGCCTCGAACCTGCAAGCCTCCCAAGTACTAAGATTACAAGCATGCGTCACCACACCCAGCTTACTCTTTATTTTGAAACAGGGTTTCACCAAGTTATAGAGGGCTTCACTAAGTCGCTGAGGTTGGCCACAAACCTGTGATCCTCCTGTCTCAGCCTTCTGAGTACTGGGATTATAAGCATGAGTCACCACTCCCAGCTCCCCTAGCCCTATTTTATTTTTTACTTGGAAGGAGGGTCTTGCTAAGTTGCTGAGCCTCACTAAGTTGCTAAGGCTGGTTTTGAACCTGCAATTCTCCTGCCTCAGCCTCCCGAATACTGGGATTACAAGCATGCACCACCAAACCCAGCTAGGTTGCTATTTCTTTTTGTTTGGGGCTAGAATGGAAAGATCAGGATTTTCATCTCTGGAAAGATACAATCTAAGGAAAGTTATGATCAAAGTCTATATATTGAGCTGGGCATGGTGGCACATGCTTGTAATCTCAGTCCTTTAGAGGCTGAGACAGGAGGATCATAGATTTGAGACCAGCCTCATCAACTTAGTGAGAATCTTAGCAACTTAGTGAAACCTTGTTTCAAAATAAAAAGTAAAATTAGGCTAGGGATGTAGCTTAGAGGTGTTCAATCTCTGCCCCCACCCCCAAGTCTGTATATCCCTGAAGAGGGTGTGGGATGGGAAATTAGGTAGAACACATCTCTGTTTACCAAATTGAAGTATTGTAGATGTAGGGATCACCCCCTGGTTGCTTGAAGGCTCTAGAATGAATAAAAGAGAATATAATTTTATCTAGTGGAGAGGTAGCTTTATGCAATAATGATTCCTAAGAGGTATGTGGGTTAATAACAAATAGATTCTAGAAGAGTTAGGTGAATGCATGGGTTTGAATGCACAGTTTAGGAGCCTTTTCAGCTGGTTGGAGACTTTTGGGGACCTAATGAGGAATCACCATAGCTACTCCCAAACCCAGGGACAGAAGGAAACCAGTGTTTAATAAGCACCTGGCCTTGGAGCCTCTAAGGAGAGAGGATGGCCAGTGTGCTGGTGGGGCAGCCTGGGTCCTCGGGATGGAACCCACAATCTATCTCCGTCCAGTAGACCCAGAACCAAGTTTGTTTCTGCCACTGACTGGCTCTGTGACCTGGGAGAAGTCACCCCCTCTCTAACTGCACCCCAGTGCCCTGATCTCTTTGGTGGTGAAGTCGGCCTTGCTGGTCTCTAGGTCTTCCCAGCCCCTAGGAAGGAAGGGCTGGGTTTAAATTACAGCAGAGGTTTAAATTACAGCTCAGCAGTGTGGGATGCTGAGCAAAGGCTGACAAGAAGGGACGGGCTGCAGTGATTAATATGTTCACGTGAGTCACAGCAGGAGGATCTTAAGGGAGGATTTCCTGGCTGTAAGATACATGGTATTCTGGAATATCTCGTTGGCAGAAGCAATAGTCTCCCTCTCTGGAAATGGACTTGAGCAAGAAGGGAGACCACTCTGCCTGGGCTGGGTTAGTAACAGAGGCAGCAACCATGGTGAGGCTAGCATTGTTGAACGCTTATTATACTCTAAAGGTTTACCACAGATTAGTCCTTGCAGTGGTCTAGTGAGCATAGGTGCTGTTACGATCCACATTTTATAGTGGAGGAAACCAGGCGCATAGAGACTCAGTGACCTGTCCAAGGTCACATGACTGGTAAGAGGTGGAACCTTGGCTGCCTAGATGGAGTCTGTGGTCTTGAGTGCACGTCCATCTATCTGGAGATATATGGTAGCTCATGCTTTCTTTCTTTTTTTTTTTTTTTATTTGGTGCATTGTAATCACACATCTTTGTTAGGTACAAGCTAGTATAGGTAAAGGCATACATGCACACATTTCTCATTCAACCCTTCCCCAATTCCTGCCCCACTCCCTCCTCCTCCCTCCTTCTCAAGGTCAGTTTAGTGGTTGACTTTGATATATTTGTGAAAGTACATCATGTGCATTAGGGTGTCCCCCCTCCCTCCATCACCTTCCGTTAAGTCAAATTTGTTCACCTAAGGATTCTCCTTCATCTGGAGTCCCTCTTATGTTCCATTTTCTCCCTAGCTTCCACATATTAGGGAGAGCATTTGATTTTTAACTTTTTGTGACTGACTAATCTCACTTAACATAACGTTTTCCAGTTCCATCCATTTCCCTGCAAATAACATGATTTTGTTCTTCTTTATGGCTGAGTAAAATTCCATTGTGTACATATCCCATAGTTTTGTAATCCATTCATCTGTTGATGGACTTCTTGGCTGGTTCAATAGTTTGGCAATTGTAAACTGTGCAGCTATAAACATAGATACACATGTGTTGGTCTGATAGTTTGGTTTCTGTTCTTTTGGGTAGATTCCCAGAAGTGGTATTGCTGAATCATATAGTAGGTTCATTTCCATTCGTCTGAGGATCCTCCATATTGTTTTCCAAAGTGGTTGCACTAATTTGCAATCCCACCAACAATGTATTAGGGTTCCCACTTCTCCACACCCTCGCCAGCATTTGTTGTTGTTTGTGTTCTTGATGATTGCCATTCTGATTGGAGTTAGGTGAAATCTCAAGGTAGTTTTGATTTGCATCTCTCTGATTGCTAA
>PVLC010032867.1:0-17983 GCA_004027655.1 Graphiurus murinus
CGAGCTATACCCCCAGCCCTATTTTTTATTCTTTATTTTGAAACCAGGTCTCACTAAGTTGCGGAGTGCCTCACTAGATAGCTGAGGCTGGCCTCGAACCCGGGTCCTCCGGTCTCAGCCTCCCAAATGCTGGGATTACAACACTGATATTTAATACTAAAGATTTCTTGAAATTTATAAACTAAAAAATTTATGAAGACAACCAAATTTTGTGTAATGACTACACTTAGACTCTGGAATTAGTTCTAAGCATTAATTTAAGCTTATTTTGATATGCATCAATTAAAATACATTATTTTACTTCATCTGCAATAGGTGTAGTCCAAGTTATAGTCTCCATTGTGGTCTATTGTCCACATCTCCTTCTCTTGTCTCAATTATTCTGATATCCTGTGTATGTTCCATAACATTTTGCTTTGTGATGCTTGGACTAGGTTTTTGTTTTTACATTTTATATTCTGTACTGTTTGAAGTGAGTCCTTAGATATGATTCTGTCAGTGATCAAAATTCATGTTTAAAAAAAAAGCTTAAAACATTTTTATTTATTTATTATTATTTTTTAAATTTTTTTTATTTATTTTTTTTTATATTAATTGGTGCATTGTAATCATGCATCTTTGTTAGGTACAAGCTAATAAAGGCATATATGCGCACATTTCTTATTTAACCTCTTCCCCAATTCCCACCCCACTCCCTCACCCTCCCTCGCCCTCCCTCCTTCTCAAGTTCAGTTTAGTGATTGACCTTGATATATTTGTGAAAGTACATCATGTGCATCAGAGTGTCTTCCCCCCGTCCATCATCTTCAGTTAAGTCAACTTCTTTGCTTATCTAGGGTTTCTCCTTTTTCATCTAGAGTCTCTCTTATGCATCTTCTCCCTAGCATCTGCATATTAGGGAGAACATATGCTTTTTTTTTTAACTCTTTGTGACT
This sequence comes from Graphiurus murinus, assembly GCA_004027655.1. Classification (NCBI taxonomy): domain Eukaryota; kingdom Metazoa; phylum Chordata; class Mammalia; order Rodentia; family Gliridae; genus Graphiurus; species Graphiurus murinus. The sequence goes on from PVLC010032867.1 coordinate 936, forward strand.
GACTAATCTCACTTAATATAACGTTTTCCAGTTGCATCTATTTCCCTCCAAATAACATGATTTTGTTCTTCTTTATGGCTGAGTAAAATTCCATCATGTACATGTCCCATAGTTTTGTAATCCATTCATCTGTCGATGGACATCTTAGCTGTTTCCATAGTTTGGCAATTGTGAATTGTGCAGCTGTAAACATAGATACACATGCATCAGTCTGATAGTTTGGTTTCCATTCTTTTGGGTAGATACCCAGAAGTGGTATTACTGTATCATGTGGTAGGTTCATTCCCATTCATCTGAGGATCCTCCATACTGTTTTCCCAAGTGGTTTCACTAATCTGCAATCCCACCAACAATGTATTAGAGTTCTCACTTTTCCACACCCTTGCCAGCATTAGTTGTTGTTTGTGTTTTTTTTAAATTTTAATTTAATTTTTATTAATTGGTGTATTGTAATCATACATTTTGTTAGGTACAAGCTGATAAAGGCATATATACACACATTTTTCATTTAACCCCTTCCCCAATTCCCACCCCACTCCCTTGCCCTCCCTCTTTCTCAAGTTCAGTTTAGTGATTGACTTTGATATACTTGTGAAATTAAAACATTTAAAAATGTGGTCTGAGAAAGTGGGCAGACAAATTTCCTGCTAATGTAGAAATAGATTTTATGGATTGCTTGGCCCTTTTGTTTTCTTTGTAGTCTAAGTTCTCTTTGTCTTGATTTTTCCTTTTCCCACTGGTGGCTTCGTTTTCTGTTCCAATCATGATCTGCATTGTCTTCTAGAGTTATGCCCTGCAGGGGCTACATCAATAAAGGAAAAATTGTTTAAATCCTGAAAGAATCACTTTCTATTTGGTGTATAAAATGAGTATGTTGATCCCCCAGTTTGTAGTAAGACAATACCTCTAACATCTTTGACCTCTTATACATAGCTAATTAAACTCTGGGAAGAACAGAGGAAATATTAGTATTTAATTATTTTCTGTTAAATATTACATAGATTATATTGCCTCTTCCAAGTATAAATTTCACTTTAACAAAATCATGTTGGCAGCAGTTGTTTATATAGAAGAATTATTCTAGAGGTTGGAATTTTAAATTCTTAGTGGGTTATGATGGAATTATTTTGAGAAGAATGGGAGTTTCTGTGTCATTGTATTAAACAAAAAGGTCATCAATCTCATCCATTTGTAAGTAGGGATAACCTAAGTCCAAGGGTTGGGGAATAGTCTCCCTTATATTGAGGAGCTGTGGAGGGAGCTGGAGGAAATATTCTATAAGGGAAAAACATAAAATACAGTACTATGAGAAGATATCATGGAAAAACTCTGTGAGCATTCATTGTTGCCTCACAGTAATAATGACACATCTAGGAAAGTTCAGTCCTTGGGCTTTGTAGCATCTGGAAGAGTTTCAAAGGTATTACACTGAGAAGTAATTGAAAAGGCTATTTTAGAAAGAGGCCATTTTTATATGTTCTTTTAGATACCTGACACACAATGTAAGTTTAATAAATAGTACATAAAATGGTTTCTCTAGGGAAAAATTGCATTTTAGATTTCCATTTTCCCTGCCACAGAACAGAAGCAAGAGAGATAAGAGTTTATATGTGGTCCCAGTAGTACACTTAACATGGTGCTGAGGAATTAATGGTAAATATGTTCTGTTTTCAGGGAAATCAAAATAGTTCGTTCACAGATCATTTTCAGGCTTTTATCAATATCTATTTCAACTAGTTTTAAGAATGTGTATGCACTTGTGAATGAATGATTATGGAGAAGCAGGACAAAACCTGAGGTTTAAAATATCAGATACTAAGAAGATTAGATTTCGGTAGCATATTGGGTTAGTAGTGTCAGGAAGAATTTTTCAGTAAAATTACTTTCATACATGGAAACTATTCTTTGGAGAAGACTGAACACATCAGGAGAACTATCTGTTGCCTCTGGAAAGACCTCACCACAGAATTTGTAGGACTTAACGCAAAATGAAAATGCAAGCTGGGCGTGGTGGCACACACTTGTAATCCCAGTCCTTGGGAGGCTGAGACAGGAGGATTGCAGGTTTGTGGCCAGCCTCAGCTACTTAGTGAGGCCCTCTGCAACTTAGTGTGACCTTGATTCAAAATAAAAAGAATAAAAAATGGAGCTGGGGGTATATCCCAGAGGTAGAATGCCCCTGAGTTCAATCCCCAATCTCTCTTTCTCTGTCTCTCTCTGTCTCTGTCTCTCTGTCTCTGTCTCTCTGTTTCTCTCTCTGTTTCTCTGTCTCTCTCTCTGTCTCTCTCTCTCTCACACACACACACACACACACACACACACACACACACACACACACACCCCACACACACAACACACACAATGAAAATGCAAAGCTTTTGCTTAAAAACATATTAATAATTTCAAGGTGTTGGCTAGAGAGCATCGAATCGAGTGTGGGGTTCTCCTAGGTATAGGGTACCATCAACAGTACAGGTCTCTTTCCATGACAGGTAGTTCCTCAGGCTGTCCTTCCCATCTCCTTCCCTATTATAATACTGATTTCTGCCATTCTATTGTATACACTTATATCCTCTTTCTGGTAAAATCTTGTTGCCCCTAAATTGTCAGACCCTATAATCACATGGTTATGAGTTTCTCAGTTGCTCACAGACCACAGCAGTTTTGATACATGGTATGATGGACAACTCCCAGGTGTGGGTGAAAGACAAAGGGTGGGGGGGACTATAGAGGCTGCCAGAGCATGGCATGAGGATTTGGAGTATCTGTGGCAGAGAGATGCCTTATTGAGGGTAGGGTTCATGAAATGGCTTAGTAGGAATGAATTGAAGAAAATTGTTTTTTTTTTTAAGCATAGGTTTTATATTAAGGTATAATTTTTTAGATTGGGAAGATGATGGTTGATGACAGTGCTGATCTGAGTATGGGTATCTACATACATGTACTAGACTAAATCTAGAGGTATTGAAGGTGGAAAAAAACATCCTTTAACCTGTATATACTGGGTTCTTCTTTTAGGGCTCAGCAGATCCTGCAGCAGTTTACCCACTCTCATGTACAGCAACTACAAAGATAATTCCTGGGAAAAACTTTCACCCTGACTTACAGTATATCTGCTCTCTACTTCAGGGCAGAAATTGGACATTTTTTTTTTTTTCAGTACTAGGGATTGAACTCAGGGGCATTCTACCTCTGAGCTACACCCCCAGCCCTATTTTTTTATTCTTTATTTTGAAACCGGGTCTCACTAAGTTACAGAGTGCCTCACTAGGTAGCTGAGGCTGGCCACGAACCCAGATCCTCCGGTCTCAGCCTCCCGAATGCTGGGATTACAAGTGTGTGCCACCACGGCTGGCAGAAATTGGACATTTTTTAATGTAGGAAAATGAGAAAAAATCTTAACAATCATAGTAAAACATCAACTATCCACATACCTGCATGGTCCACAAATTGTGTTGCTATCTTCTGTTAATACAACAAAAGAAATATCTTTTATGACTGTAACTCTGTGTAACAAACAACCTCAAATCCCAGAAGTATATAACAATAAGTAAGGCTTACTCATGTGTTTGTGATCATCTGGGCAGCCCTGTTCTTGACTGGGCTTGCTCCACGAGTGTGTGTTAGCAGGCTGTTGGTTGATCTTGATATTCTTGTCACCTTGAATGATTTGGCTTTACTTTCTATGTCTTTTGTCCTCTAGTTGGCTAAGCTGGATATATTTTCATGATAATGAAGAAGTAGGCAGAAATACTATTTCTAGCATCTGCTGGCATCACATTTGTTACCATATGTTGTCTCAAGCAAGTTATAAGACTAGTCCAGATTAATGGGGTAAGGAAATGGGCTCTCTGACTTTTAAGAGGGAACTACCTCTTTTGCCTTTTAAGTGGCAAAAGACCTAGCTAAAAGGAGGAGTGAATAATATAAAATATTTTTATTGATGGACTGTAATTATACATGATAATGAGATTAATACTGATGCATTCATATATTCACACATTATTTAGTATATTTCCTTCCCTGAACCTTCCCTTTCCCTCCCCTGATGACCTTCTAGTACTCTATTGGTCTTTCTCCTAATGTTTTATCAGGACTTTTTTCATTCCCTTTTTCTCTCTAGCTTCCACATATGAGAAAAGATGAGGCCTGTGATTTTCTGAATCTGGCTGATCCAACTTAGCATGATGTTTTCCATTTCCATCCATTTTCCTGAAAATGACATGATTTTGTTCTTCGTTATGGCTGAGTAAAACTCCATTGTGTTAATATACTACATTTTCTTTATCCACTTATCTGTTAATGGATAGCTACATTAGCTCTATAAATTGACTATTGTGAATTGTGCTGCTATAAACATGGATATGTGTGTATCAGTTATATATATGTTGGGGATTGGGGATTGAACCCAGGGGCATTTAACATCTGAGCTACACCCCTAGCCCTTTCTATTTTTAATTTTGAAGCAAGGTCTTGCTAAGTTGATGAGGTCTTGATAAGTTGCTGAGGTTGACTTTGAACCTGTGATCCTTCTATCTCAGCCTCACAGTTATTGGGATTATAGGCATGTGCCATTGTGCCTGGCTTCACTATAGCATTCTGACTCTTATTCTTTAGAAAGAGACAGAGGAGTGGTATAGCTGGGTCATATGGTGGTTCAATTTCTAGTCCTTTGAGGAACTTCAATATTGATGAAGAGTGAAGAATTTAAGTCATTCATCTAAACAGTTTTCCACAGTTAGCAATTCTGGCATTTACTAATGGCTCTACTAGTCTATCAAAAGCCCTGCAAAGACGACTGATATTTAGGTCATAAGGACATAATACCTTTTTGTTTGTTTAGATTTTTAAAGCTTTATCATCACCCACAATATCTTAAATCTGCATATTATTTTTTAATATACTACCCCAGACTACCATTCTGTGCCCTGCCTTATGATACCCGAGCATAACCCTATCAATATTCCTTCTTCAGCAGCCATCTTTATGTTGTGTTTTGTCTGTAGTGTGTTCCAAAGGGACACTGCTGAGGAGGTGGTCACAGAAGGGCACTTCCTTTCCAGATTCCACTCCTCATTCCTTTTTATTTATTGAGGAAGTCAGTGGATCAATGTGTAGACGGCCTAATGGGGATCTGGGCAGTGGCCTCATGGCCAGCTTTTCCCTTCCACTGGGCAGCTGTTTCACTGGCTGCTCTGGCCACACTCTAAAGCAGCCTACCTATGGAAGTGTTTCTACCTGGCCGGGATGCTTCTATAGACAGATCAGGTTTGTGTCCTTTGGCAAGTTTATTACCCTCTGACAGGCTACATATTCCTGTGGTAGACTCCTTCAAAGTCTTCAGTTCTTCATTGCCTGTACTACCTCAGCCAAGTAGTTATTTTTTTGTGACTGCTGTTTCTGAGTCCTTTAGAACAGAGGTTGGCAAACTGACCAGTGTGCAAAAATGAAAAAAAAAAAAAAAAAGGAAAAACCATTTTATACTTATAAAATTAAACATTCAGAATTATGATAATGAGCTGGGCATGGTGGTGCACTACTTTAATCCCAATATTTGGGAGGCTGAGATAGGACTGCAGGTTTGAGGCCAGCCTCAGGAACCTAGCGAGACCCTGTTTCACAACAAAAATAAAAAGGGCTGGAAGTGTAGCTTGGAGGTAAAATGCCCCTGGGTTCAATGACCAGCACCAAACAACACCTAGAACTATGACAATGCCTAATTATGAGATGGTTGTGGGGAAGCAAATGTTCTAATGCAATGCTGAGTGTACTAACTTTTGGGAGGTCAACATGAAATGTATATGTATATATATGGAATATGCAATGAAACCCTTAAAATGTGCATATGTCTCTTAGTTATACAATTCACAAAATAATTAGAGATGTGCAAGGACTGACATCTAGGTGTGTTTATTGTAGTGCTGCTTAGAATTGAAAAAAAAAAAACTGGGAAAGATCTAAGTGTGTAATAGTTGGAACTGTCCATGAATTTGACTACTTTATACTCATGTTAGTATAATTGAAGAATTATATTTATTAATGTGAAAATGATTATATTTTATTTTATTTATTGTAGCAAACATATTTTAGGATATTTAAAATAATAATTAGTTGGAATGAGAGATTTTTACAGTCTTCCTTCCTTTGTTCTTTAATTCTTCATATTTACAAAGTTTTTAAGCTCAGCACCATTCCGCCTTAAGTGAGTTAAACCATCTGCCATTGAGCCACTCAGTGAAGACTTACTTTTCCTTGTTGCTTAAGAGGCTTTTCATCGTCTCTAAATCATTATGAGCTTTTGATTTAATATTAATTTACATACAATATACTGATCTTGACCATAAGAAAGAGTCCAATCTACCCCTTTGATGAGTCATTGTTAAAGCCTGAGGTTAGCATTTTGGAGAAGATGTTAAACATTACCAGATGCAGAAAAAGATGGAAAGTAAAGTTTAAACACTGCATCTCCAAATTGAAGGTGATATTTCTTGATTTATTGTGAAAAAGATCAAACCCCTTTAAACATAAAGTTGCTAAGGATAGGGATGGGATGGGCAGGGAACTTGAGAAGATTGAGAAATATCTTTTGGAAAGTGTTTTTTGAGATACATATATGTAATGTTCAAAAAATGTATTCTAGGGCTGGGTGTATAGTTCAGTGGTAGAGTGTTTGCCTAGCATGTTCAAGGTCCTGCAGGGATTTGGTCCCTACCACCACAAAAACACATTTCTCTGAGATTGGTACATGTCATTGACTAACTTCTGAGGGGCTCCCGAGCATCAGATGGACAATAACATCTCCTAGTCTGCATTACCTCAGCAACTATAAAGACCACACCTGTTAAGGAAGAGATCTAGAGTGGGTGATAGTATATGGTATAAGAGCCCTGGAAGTGACCTCTTTAAATGATAGAATTACGGATTTTTCCTTTGTATTTTAAAATGTTCTACAATAGATGGGTAGCATTTGTGAAAGCGTAAATAGTAGTAAAAGTACTAAGATATCTGGAGTTGGAAAAACCTAAATCCAAGGGAACAACTATGAAATAGAATACTATGCCTTTTGACTTGGTCGGGGATTATCAAGACAGATATACCCTTCTCCCTCCCGCAAATAAGTGTTTAAGCAACAACCTTTTCCATCTACAGACAAAGGCAGAGTTTGTAAATGCAACAGACAGAACAGTATACAGTCCTGAAAAATTTTGGACCCTCAGGGATACCATGATGCACAATTCTAGGGGTCATTGGTCACATATTATATGCCTTCATGGAGTTAGGAAATATGAAACTGCTGTGCTCTCTTATATGTATTTACTTCTAAACTACTTGTTTATACTGTCAAGAATAAGAAGAAGCCCTGAGGACACTCCAGATTGCTTTATAATTTAATATGTTAAGTCAGTTTCTCTAAGGGATGTATTAACCTATTGTCCAAATAAAAAAATTTAGTTCTCTGAGCCATTTTTCAATTCTTGAAAAAGGTCAGAGTCTTTTATTTGATTTCTTACAAACTGAGACTCCTGGAAGTGTATCCATCAGCATTCTTGAAGCCATAATCTAAAGCTCTGACCATATAATTTAGAAGAAAAAAGATTTATTTTCTTATGATTTCAGACTCAGTCTATGTGAACCTAGAGATGCTGGATCTCAGGGCTTGGTGGCAGGAAGCAGAAGGAGAGCACATGGGCTGTGCCCCTCACATCACTGGAGGCCAGAACCTAGAGAGAAGAGAGAGACATAGATAGAGAGATAGGAGAGAGAGAGAGAGAGAGAGAGAGAGAGAGAGAGAGAGAGAGAGAGAGAGAGAGAGAGAGAGAGAGAGAGAGAGAGAGAGGAGAGAGAGAGAGAGAGAGAGAGAGAGAGAGAGAGAGAGAGAGAGAGAGAGAGACAGAGAGAGAGAGACAGAGAGAGAGAGAGGAGAGGAGAGGAGGATGACCCATATATAATCTCCAAGGCTGCATGTCCAAGGACCATCTCCTCCAGCCATACCCTACTTGCCCACTGGGTACCACCCAAGTCAATCCATTACAACGAATTTATCCACTTCTGGGATTATAACCCTCATGACTCAAGTACAGCAGCTCCAAACCCTTGAGCTCTTCAAGGGGTCACTCTATATCTAACCATAACAAGCACTACGATGGGGGAGAATCATTAACATAAATTGATTTAAAGTTGTTTAAAATGACTGATATGTGTGCTTGGCTTTGGTGTCTTCCAGATCTTGAGTTAAATACTTTAAATTGGAATTTTGGTTTTAGTCTGCAGGTTATGTAGCTGATGTACCTTTGGATCAAGCAAGATTATTTCTAGTACTCTAGTGTTAAACATTTTCAATTCAAGTCCACGAAGTTTTGAGAGTGAAAATGTGTATGACTTCTTTATTGGAAGGCCAAGGCCTGTCCCAATTTTGAGTCTCTTTGCTTGCCATTTCTCTGGGTCCCTTGCTGACATGACCCTGCTCACACACAGAGAAAACTGACTGGCACTGCGGAGGGAGCCCTGGAATGAGAATCAAAAATAGAGGATATGGTCTAGGCTCTGTCACTAGCCAGTGATAGCTTTTCCTTATTAAGTGAGCATAGTTTCTGTTTGTAGTAGGATTCTATGGCTGCTGTAACAAACATCTACAAACTTAATGGCTTAATAGCACTAATTTATTATCTTATAGTTTTGTAGGGTAGAGATCTTATGTAGGTTGCTTGGAGCTAACATCAAGGTGCTGCCATGGCAGGGCTGCCTTCCTTTCTGGTGGCTGGAGAGTAGAATCTATTTCCCTGTCTTTCAGTTACTAGAGGCTGCTCACATCCATTGACTTCTGGTCTCATTCCTTCATCTTCAAAGCTAGCAATGTGGCATCACTCTGGCCCTTCTTTTGCCATTATATCTCTTTCTCTGACCCTCAATCTTTTGCTTCCTTCTTCCTCTTTAAAGGGGGAATTATACTGGACCCAAGTGGATAATCCAAGATGGTCTTTCTACTATAAGGCCAGCAGACTAGAAAATTTAATTCCCTCTGCAACCTTAATTCCTCTTTGCCATGTAACCTAACATATTCCTATGTTTGGGGGATTAAGATATAGATATTTGGAGAGGGTATTATTCTGCCTACCATACAACTATACTTTAGCTGATAACTAACATAATCAGATATAACAATCAGCACATTAACATGAATTACTGTAATTATATAGAGATCCATTTAAAATATCTGCTGAACAAAATATTTTGATGTGTTTCTAGATGAAATAAACTCAAAATATTTCTTATCCCCATCAACATTTGATATTACCATTCTTTTTGTTTTAGTGGCCATTCAGTGAGTATTTAGTGGCATGTAATTGTGATTTTAATTTTAATTTCCTTGAAGAGTAATAAGAGTGAACATCTTTTCATGTATTTCCTATTGATTTATATTATGAATGAATATTTTATCCATTTAAAAAAATTGCATTATGTCTGTCATAAGTTTACTGTGACCTTAGAATATTTACAGAGGTAATCAGGTTAAAATAAGGTTATTAGGAGCTGGGCGTGGTGGCGCACGCTTGTAATCCCAGCATTCGGGAGGCTGAGACCAGAGGATCCGGGTTCGCGACCAGCCTCAGCTACCTAGTGAGGCACTCTGCAACTTAGTGAGACCCGGTTTCAAAATAAAGAATAAAAAATAGGGCTGGAGGTATAGCTCGGAGGTAGAATGCCCCTGAGTTCAATCCCCAGTACCGCAAAAAAAAAAAAAAAAAAAAAGGTTATTAGTATCGATCCTAAACCAACTGGAATCCTTATAAGTTGTTGGAGTCTTAGCCTGGCCAGCTAGACCTCGCCTCTAGATGGCGTCTGGCAGAGTGCCAGAAGTGGCTGCAGGTGGTAACATCCTAGGGCTGCCCTACGCTAGAGCGCATGCACCAGCACACGCGGCTTCCTAGCCGGCCCAGGTGAGAGCTGTATGAGGCACCTCGTGGTTCAAGCCCTGTGTGGCTTTAAGAGCCTCCGCCTCTCGCCCGGGAGAGAGAGGGTTGCTGGCTGGAGAGAGGTTGGTTGCAGAAAGGGTTGCTGGCTGAAGAGAGGTTGGTTGCAGAGAGGGTTGCTGGCTGGAAGGATTTTTTGTTGCTGGATGGTTGCTGGAGGGTTGCTGGAGATTGATTGCTGGAAGGTTGCTGAGAGGTTGGTAGGATGCTGATGGGAGAGAGAGGTTATTGGGAGTTTGTTGGATTATAGTGTCCTTGATCCCAGAGAGAATGTATAATAAAGAGAAGTTTTAACCAGCAACGTTTAGTTATCGTCTCCATTGGGGCCTCAGGGTTGAGGGTCCAGCTTGGGGGATGATAATAAGTGGTGGCAATTTGGACAGATACAAGAGACATGCATATAAAGAGAACTCCATGTGAAGATGAAGAAAGATTAGGATTGCACAAAGATCACTAGAGAACCGCTATAAGTAAGAAGCACAGAAGAGTTCTCTTTCACAACTCTCAGAAGGAACCAACCCTATTAATATACCTTGAACTCAGACTTCTTGCTTCCAGAAGTTAGATAATATATTTCTTTTCTTTCTTTCTTTTTTTTTTTTTTTTTGCGGTACTGGGGATTGAACTCAGGGGCATTCTACCTCCGAGCTACACCCCCAGCCCTATTTTTTTTTTATTCTTTATTTTGAAACCGGGTCTCACTAAGTTGCGGAGGGCCTCACTAGGTAGCTGAGGCTGGATTCGAACCCAGATCCTCAGGTCTCAGCCTCCCGAATGCTGGGATTACAAGCGTGCGCCACCACGCCCGGCTAATATATTTCTTTTCTAAGTCATTCAATTTTTTTTCTTTTGTGGTATTGGGGATTGAACCCAGGGGCATTCTACCTCTAAGCTATACCCCTAGCCATTTTATCTTTTTTTTTTTTTGAAACAGGATCTCACTAAGTTGCCAAACCTGTCTGTGAGCCATGTGATCCTCCTGTCTCAGCCTCCCAAGTACTGTATTACAAGCGTACATCACCACCCCCGGCTGCCATTGAATTTTTAGTAATTCATTGCAGCAGCCCTAGCAAACTATTATATCTTCCTTATCATGAGAGTTGGAAGCTTGAAGTTGGTGAGAGATTGAAATAGATTCTGGTCTATCTTTGGGAATTCTTACACATTCTTACAGGTTCATTTGTCCTTGGTTCTCTTATTTCACATTTAACTTTGCTTCCTGACTGCTTTATCTGCTGATCTCATACTATGGTATCAGGTACTGCTTCACATCTCTGTTTCTCATAATTGCATGAGTTCAAATGTATATAATGATACCTATATACATATTCAGTTATGTGTATATAGTCAGATGTGTTTTGGAAGGTGTTGATAGTTCTTTTATTTTTATAGTAGTGTTTTGAGTAACAATAATTTTCAATTTTGATTATATAAAATTTATTATTTTTCATTTATGTTTAGTACCCTTTTTTGGTTTAGTCTAGGAATTTTTGCTCCTAAATCACCAAGATATATGTACATATATTTAAGCATGTTGGAGGTAGTGCCAAAGATTCTTTTTTTTTTTTCTCTTATAGAGATTCAGTTGGTCCAATACAGTTTACTAAAATGACCTTCTCTTTATTCATTGTACTGCCTTAGTATATATGTTGAAAATCAAATTACCATATATGGGTAGACTTATGTCTGGACTCCATTCCATTCCAATGATTTACCTATCTTTGATCTACCAAGATCACATTGTAATGACTACTATAGCTTTATAGTAAACCTGGAAATCAAGGGGGTATAAATCCTTCCACATTGTTCTTTTTCAAAACTGTTTTGGTTATCCTAGAATCTTTGAGTTGACATAAAAGTTTTAAAATGAGATTTTATTGGTGAAAAACCATTTAGATAGACCTAGACTGTGGACACAATGGTGGGATGCAGCTGAGAGTCAGTGTGTCTGGCTTAGCTCGTTAAATAAAAATGGATCATAACAGTTTTTATGACCTATTGTTAAAAAGACAATTTATATAAAAATAAAATATAATGAGATTTTTATTTGGAATAAATTGGATATATTATACAGATCAATTTTGGGAAATATGATATCTTAATGATGTGGAGTCTTCCTATGTATGATCATTGTTTCCATTCATTTAGGTATTTTTAAAATTTTCTCAAGAACTATTGGGTAGTGTTCAGTATAGATGTCTCATTACATTCATTAAGTATTCGTAAACTATTATAAGTAATATTTTAAAATATCATGTTCATAATTGTTTTTAACATATATAATAAGTCTGTTATAACATATAAAAATGTCTACTACTTTATATCCTATCTTGCCAAATTCACCTGTTTGTTCTTGTAGCTTTAAAAACTAGATTCCTAGATAAAATTCAAAACACTGCCACCAGAAAACACTGGTGAGGATGTGGAACAATAAGAAATTATGTAATGTCAATATTATTTCTCCCTTAGATGTTTAGTAACATTATTTCAAAATAAGTGGTCATTTTAATGTGAGTCAACCTAGCCTTAACTACTTCTTAGTCCCTGTATAAATCAAAAGCAAAATATTCAACAAAGGCAAGGTTTGTAGGCTTCAGCAAATGTAATATAACTAACCTAGATTCTACTAGTAGGGTTGGTATGCAAAGTGGACCTCAGTAAGGCAGTGGAAGGTGGAGTAGGGGGAAATCTCATCAAACTGTGGCCATACCAGTCATAACGGAGTCTCAGACCTAATGGTATATAGGTGATCCAGGCTAGTTTTGAACTATACAGCCTGTAGTTTTATCAGTGTGTTTCTGGAACAAGTGGGACCTGAGAAGACGACAGTGGTCCCCAGCAGACTTGGTGAACAGGTTCAGCTGATGCAGTGGAGGACAGAGTTTTTCTGTAAACAGGACTTTTAGATATTAGGGCCTTGAAAAATTATGTGATGCTTGTTGTGTAAAAATCTACAGGCCAAGAATTAAAACTAAAACTAAGTGTTTTGAGTAGCTCACAACATTAGTATGTGTTTCTAACAGGCTGAGTAGGCAGAGAAGACAGGTTTCATAAAATCTGTTTCTCTTTATGTTGTTTTCAACTGCATTCTGAGCCAAGGAAGGATTATGCAGACAAACTAACTGCTTGTGTTGTGTGGCTTGTCCATGAGCTCAGAGGCTATTCTTCCCCTTGCATGGCTTTGATTGGCTGTGGGTTTGTTAATTATCTAAGCTCTGACCATAACTTTGAGATTTAGCATAGGTCCTGGCTTCATGCATAAGTGTGGGTTTTAATAGTAAATAACATGAAGGATTCTAGTTTATAGGAAGATGATAAATGAGCCAGAATGGTTGGCTTACTTCCCCCAAATTAACTTTGGAGAAACTATAGAATCAAGAGATAAAGTGGATTAAATGAACTAACAACAAAATTATGTGAAGAATTTTATGGCTGCCCCCACCTGCTATGCATGTAGAAGTGAGATGGCTGCAGTTCAGAGTAGAGGGTGTCAGTAAGAGATTTGTTGAAAGAACATGATGGATAAGATAAATAATAGCTCAGAAATATGTAGAGGGTGATTGTCCAGTCTAAGGGAATATGTTGAGAGAGATTCCATAGGCCTAAGCAATTTCATATCAAGAAGCTGAGGCTAAATAACATAGGACATAAGGCACTTTCTTTCAAGGTAGTCAGGACTCAAAGGGGAAAGGGAAATGAAAAGGTTGTGAATGTGCAAGAAAGCCATTTGAAATAAGAGCTGGTGACCAAGGCTGACACCATAGTAAATATCTAAATTTTGCAAGAATACTAAACATCTCAAGTGCTAGTTCTCTGAGATAGGTGAATTTTCTCCCATAGTAAATACAGAGTCATTTATATTATGAGAATTAAGTGTGAAGATGAAAGTGACATATAATTGTATGAAAATCTATGAACCTACAAGTAGAAATGCCCAGGAAATTCTTTTGAGGAATAAACATAAAAGATATTGTTAAAGAGTATAAGAGGCTGCTGGACAAGCAAAATGTATAATTTATTCTTGAAATAACTCACAGAAATTGCACAGAGGTAAGGGATAATGAAGGCAGGACTTTTTCTTTACTGGACATCTATTATTTGGTTTAGTTAGTTAAAATCAGACTTACTATAATTATTTTAAAAGGTAAAGAGTAATAAAGGAAATAGCTTTGCTGGCACTAGTTATGACCAAGAAGGAGTTATTAGTTGGTGAAATGGAAGTGACTAAAACCTTGGGATAGCCTGGTGTGGTGGTACACACCTATAATCCTAGTACTTGGGGGACTGAGATAGGAGGATTGCAGATTCAAGGACAGCCTCAGCAATGTAGGGAGACTCTCAACAATCTAGTGAGACCCTTTTTCAAAACAACAACAATAACAACAACAACTACTACAAAATAAAATTTAAAAAAAGGGCTGGTAGAATGTCCCTGAGTTCAATCTCCAGGTACTCCCCTGTCCCACACACAAAGAAACCTTGGGATGAAATAACTTCAAAAAAATGACAATTAAAAAAAACTACAAGAAGTAGAGTGATTGATATAGCAAATGTTTATATACTCATCTTCTGTCTTTAGTAATTATTCCCATTTGCCCAGGAATGAGTTCTTTCTTTGGCTTCCTAAAAATACCAAATGCCAATACGAAAAAGAGTAGGTAAGCAATTATGACTTGGTAAGTCAAAAATAAAGGAATGGAGTTATTTATTAGGATAGTAACTGTTCTTTATTTCATAAAAGACTTGGTGTTCATTTTTGCAATTCTATTGCTCATCATGGGTTGATTCCTTTTTGAGATTTTCATAAATAATCTTTATCTCTGTAATTTTCCCTCCTTCAAACAAGTGGGTGGCCATTTATTCTCAATAGGATGCAGTACTTTTCAATACAGAAAAGAGATAATTTCGATGAAATACTTTGGATGTGAGGATCTGTTACAGAAAAGTGGCAAACAATCAATCAGTGATTTGATTTTTATTGAGATAGAAACTAATGATTTGGGAAAGTATCTGAATATATATGTATACACATATAATGCTGTACTTCAAAATAAATGTTGAAATTTTAAATAAAATAATACTTTACCTTTATATACTACTCTTCCTTCCATAAGCTCAAACTTATTTCAAATTTATTTTTTTCATTTATTTTCATCCTAACTCTGTGATGTAAACAAGAAGGGGTAGATATAATTTAATGATCAACATTCTAAAGGGAAAAATATGTCTTTCGGAATTTTTATTTGAAAGTTGAGAAAATATATCTTATTGTCTCTTTCTAAGAATTGTGAAGACCATAAAATATATTGAAATACACACACACACACACACACACACACACACACACACACATATATATATATATATAGTGTAGGTATCTTTTGTTTCTTGGAAATTTATGTATTGAAGCTTATAACCCATGGTACAGAAAGAAGAAACACATTTTATACTTTGTGCTTTGTTTTATGACTATAGATATGCGATATGTCACAATACCTCTGAAAGCCAAGCATTTGTCTGTAATAAACCCTGAAAGCATAAAATCAGCTTAAATTTATGCCTTGGTGAAACTGGTACATAGAGAAGAATGTTAGCAGGCATCATGAAGTCCTGTTAGATAAAAATAAGGTCGATTATTAAAGCCAATTATGACTACACTGATTTCTGAAACTCAAGCAGTGGACATGTAATTGTCATTGAAATGTGTCTGAAATAATATCTTTCATTAAAGAATATACACCAAAGTATTGTTGGTGTTAATCTATGTTTGTATAGATTATACATTATTTTACTTCTATATTTGTATTTCTTAATGTTTTTGACTATTTAAAATTTTTAACATTAAGAAAGAGAAGAAATACATGTTTTTAAAAAGGTAATTATGGGAAGACTTCTGGGAAGATGGTGATGGAGTGAGACACGTCTCAAGAGGCACTGTGAGCTCAATTCAAATCAGTCGTGGAACCAGCTTTTTGAAAGAAGAAAAAAAACAACAAAAGGGTGAAAAACGCTGCAAAAACTGGAATACAGCTGAGCAGAACCCAGAAGGCCGACCAGGGAGAGCAAAGAAGCCCGTCTCCGCGGCCCCGGCGCCACGCTGCCAAGCGGAAGCCGCCATTGAGCAGGCCCCCGGCGTGGAGTCTACTAAGAAAGAAATATACAACAACCCTCTGCACCCCACCGGCCAGAGCTGAAGTGAGCGACTCCTGAACTCCTCATCCTAACCAGGTGGCATTTCGAGGCACCTTCGACAGAGACCAGAACGCGTGGTACGACCAGCTTAAGCCTGCGCAGGACTATCCCAGCTCACCTCTCCCTGCAGAGCCGGAGCAGAGATAACTGCACTCCAGAGCTTGAATCAAAACTGCCGCAGGAACAGCTTCTCGACGGAAGGAAGGAGAAGCAAATCAGCTCAAAAGTGAGTAAAGAAACGGGCAGCTGGCCGGAATCTAAGGAGCAGACCAGGGAGAACGGGGGAGCCGGCATGTGTGCAGCAGTAGCAGCCGCCATCTTGTCAGCTGCCCACAGCAGCAAAAATCTGCCCAAAAGATCTGCAGAGGCCAAACCAGGTCTGTTCTTACAAACTTGCAGGGATTTTTATTTTGCTTCTTGCTGACGTTTCTTGTTTTCTGGTTTTTTTTGCCTTGTTTTGTCCCATTTTTACTCTGTTTCACTTTGCATTGCTTCAATTTATGTATGTTTGTTTGGAGGATTGGTTGCTTTTTAGCTTTTTCTAGATCCTAGAAGTCAACACCTGAAACCCACCAAAGTCACCAATAGAGTAGGCAGAAGAAATACCAGAGTAATTGCAACTCAGTACAAGATACCATTCACAGAGAGAAAATAAAAATAAGAAACCTACAAATTCAGGGAAAGCATGCAAGAGCAGCAAAGTTATAAATTTAAGAACAGGGAAACCATGAGAAGGAGAAACACAAAAGAAACAATGAGTCAACACGACCCCACAATAACAGAACTCAATGACACTGACTGGCAGAGCTTACCAGAAGGACAATTCAGATCTTTAATAATAGAAGCGATACAAAACTTCCAGAAAGAATGCAGAGAGAGCTGGAA